>WBMV01005279.1:573043-838379 GCA_013396655.1 Campylorhamphus procurvoides | reverse complement strand
CGCGCCGGGCACGCCGGGGCGCTGGAGCCGGCGGGGGACAGCGATCGTGACGGCCGGGCCTCGGCGGCCTCCCCGGACCCCCGCGGAGCACGGACGGCGAGCTGCGGACTGCCCGGTGTGCCCCACATCGCGGAACACGCGGAACTGCTGCTGCTGCTGCTCATCGGTGCGATGGATTCTCATTTCAAAGCCGTTTTACGCGTCCCGTCGTTCTCAGGAACAAGCAGACTCAGACACCATCCAGAACGCTGTCGAGATTGTCACTTTTCAGACTCACGTCAAACATCATCCAGCACGCTGTGAAGATTGTCACTTTTAAGTGCTTGATAAGAAACTTGAAATAAAACCACAGTGCTCATGCCTGTAACTATGTCTGTCTATACAGCTGTAATACTCTACATTTGATACAGTTTTGATACAAAAAGGGCTTTATAGTGTCGATGATGATGGATAGGATAATGCCCACCTTACAGGAAGGTAAAAGGGATTCACTAGCTATCCTAAAGGCACACATCAAGTCTGGTAGCAAGAAGGGTTTACAGGGAAGAAATGACCAATAGAGCCATCCTAAATATAGACATGGACAAGGATACATCCATCATATGCACTGGGCTGGTTTGCTTAAGATGTTCTTTCTAACAACGTGTATGAGACTAAAGCAGTTAACCTTCCTTCAGAGCATGTTTCACTGCTTGGTCCAGCTGACTCAGGGCTTGGTCACTGGAGAATTATTTCCATTCCTTGTATCACCCCGGGTGACAAGAACCTTGTACATTAATTGAGATAACAGTTTTACAGTATTGCTGGTAAAATTAAACGTCCCACCAACAAAGGCTCAGGTGTGCATGGATGGAGAAATTGCAAATAAGGTGTAAATTACAAAGACTTGGGTGGCAAGATAAAAGCAGTAAATTGTCAGTCTTAGTATTTGTAGGCCAGGTTCTCTTCCTGGCTCTGTTGCAGGTTAGTCGTGCAGCCATGAAGTCACTGTGCCACAGAAATGGTGTTCCATTACATCCCCGAAGAGTTCCAAGACCTACCACACTCGGATTGCCAGAGTTCATAAATTCTATGAAAATAATTGTCAAGATTTAAGCTGCTTAAGAAAGCTGGAAACAGCAAGCAGGACACAGAGTACCAGCTGTGGCTCATGGCTGTCCTCCCAGAGAGTGAAAATTAACCTGGAAAATATATTTGGTGTCACGATGCTTTCACAACGACTTCCATTAATTTGTGAGTCATCAGTACAAACCCATGCACCCCTTCTCCCCCCCTCCAAACACCTTTAATTTACAGGCATGTCAGCAACTAGGAACGATGGATGAACATACAGGGTAGACAACACAAAATGCTTTACAAGACAGCAAGAGCTATGTTCCCTAAAAATCTAGGTCATACCTATAGTTTGGAAAATACTGGCAAATCCTTTACACGTGCATTTCTCCTAGCATGCCTTTAGAGCCTGGCATCAACCTATATTCTTGTCTCTGTTGAAAACCTGGCTCATAAGACCTTATATAAAGCTGTGTGGGTGAAGAACTGCCAAAAGCATTACCACCTTTGTGAGCAGAAATAATTCAAGTGTCAGATTCATTTCACAGAGAGAGGCTTGACCTACAATGCATGTGCCACATTAGCATCTCCCTCCATGCCAGGATGTTTTGGATCCAGAAGTTGATGTAAGCGAAAAGAAAGGCTGTTGTGCTGTGCTATTACACATACACATCCTTAGCTGAAGCCCAGTTATTTGTCACCCAGTTTAAGATGAGGCCGCTCCAGTGGAGAACCAGGATATAATTTGTCGTTCCCACTAAGCGGATTTAATAGGGAGCAGTTAAGCAAGGGGAGGGGGTGCAAGGGATGCGGCTCCTCCCTCGGGTCTGCACGCACACGTTCCCCGGCAGCTGAACTCTGCATCTCTTACCCTGCCCTGAGCCTGCTCAGAGACCCATCTGGTCCAAGGGCACAAAGGAGCAAATCCCTCCGAGTTTACCCGCTTTCTCTCTGCGCGGCTCCTTGATTCAGCTCCCCTCTGCCGGAATCACAGTCGTGACAGAGCAGCGACAGCTGCGAGAACCGCGGCGGGAACGCACAAGGGCAGGAGCGCCCCGGTGGAACACGGGGAGGCTTTGATGCCATCACAGCGCAGCCTCCTTGAGCTCTCGGAGCAGTACGTGTGAAGCACATCCACGAGGATGGAACTGTGGCAAGGAAGGTTAAACAGGCAAAGCTTGGATTTTAGGATTTAGCACAAGTACTTAGGCTTCCATATTCTAAATCAGCTTCTGTCAGATCAGTGATGGGGATTTTTCAAGGCAAAACCACTCAAGGCAGTGTTCCAGTGCTGATGCCTGTACTGTAATTGCAGCCTGAACTAATGAATTTTTAAGAACACAAAATAAAACCTCACTTCATCAGATCAGCTTTTGTCTAGTCCTGTAACCTCTCTCCAACAGCTGGGTTAATTATCGCTAAATACCCCACAGTTCACCAACCCTGTCAGAGATTATAAGAACTTCCAAAAATACACCCCGCATGGAAAAATGCTAAGCTTGAATCACAGTTTTGGTGGGCTCTGATTTCATCCTCTCATCAGGAAAATTTTAAGCAGGTTCTATCCTATTCTATACTGGTGAGCAGAACAGCATAAAGAATGGGAATAAAGAGACTTGGGACCTCCCCATGCCACTGCTTGTGTGGAAGGTGAGTGTGTGAAGAGAAAGGTCTCACAGCCCCTTCAGACAATGCCTGAATGAAGTGAAAAACTAAAACATTGTTCTACCTAAAATCTAAAGGCTGTGCTGATCTCTGTGTATCTGAAGAATGTATAGTCCTAACTGACTTCTCCAATTTCCACTGGATAGGATGGGCATTTGTGGTGGATCTTCCATTGATAAGTGTGGAAATATCAAAGTCTCATTCTTGAATGAGATACCACATTTTGTAATTGTGCCTCTGACTGTACCAGGGATTATAACAAAAATATGACAGTTGCTGTAGGTAGAATTGCTTGCTTGGTGCTGTATTGTCTGGCAGAGGGTTTCTTCTCCAGACCCAGCCATATCAATGACTTGTACATGCATGTCTGTCTTCTTGATATGAAGCAGAAACCTCGGAGGCATGTAGGTGTGAGCGAAGAGTAGAGTGTAGTGCCTGGGATGGTTTGAGGGTGCTGGAGAATGGATGAGTTGCTCCAAGCGAAACAAACACGGTATCAGCCCTCCCTGGTGTAAGCACCCAAACAGGAATGCCCCGAGAAGATTGAAAATGATGATGAGGTGTTTCCACTTCACAGCTCTGTTCTGTGATGCGCTGAACAGGACCAATGGCACAATGAGAGGAATGAGGAACCGAGGCTCTTGGTGACTGAATAGGGAAAGAAATGCCAAAGGAACAAAATAAAACAGCAGTAATGTTGGATTGCCCTCGGAATGTACCAAAAGCCCAGGCAACCCACGGTAACATGATCTGACCTGTATTAACTGACTGACATATTTCTTTAACATTTTAAAACCAGCACCAACGGCCAGAATATGTAAGATCCCAAAGAGCATTACTCCATTGACTGTAAAATGTGTAACTCGTGGGTGACTTCCATGCAATGCAAGATTATGAGGATTAAGATTATAGCAGAGAAAATTGAAGGGTGTTACTACCATTTTCTCATGTAATTGAGCGATTACATCAAATAGGCTGCCCTTGTTAATGCTGTAGAGGGTGTCTAAGCTCATGGAGGTAAAATAAAAGGTGTCGGCTGTTATGAAAACAATGGCAGTAAAACATGAACATAGGATAAGCTTCAAAAAGTGGTTTATGACAGTTTTAATGCTCTTTTGAGAATCAACAATTAAACCTGCCCAGTAAAGCAGGGGCATTAGAGCAAATGCCAGAAAGGTTGGCCTATTGAAAAATCCAGCAGTTGTTATAACACCTATGAGAGGGCTGCTTGTAGGCTCCACTGAGCTGCCATTGGACTTTCTTGAGGAAACCAGTACCATGAGAAGAGCAAAGAGAAGTCCTTCAAGTGTGTTGGTAAATGTTCTCGTATAAAACACCAGAGTGACGTATGATCCAGCAAGAAGTACCAGTGCTTTCCACAGATCTGCTTCCCAGATAGGGGCTAATCGATAAACACTATAGTCGAGTATGAAAGAAAGGATTGTAAAGAGAAGGCGAGGTGATACAAGAAGAGTGTAGCTGTTGATGCAACTTGAACATATGTCCAGCTGCTGCAAAGACTTGATTGCCCAGTAGGTAACTCCTGATGTCATTAATGGGAAAACAACTGTTCTGCAAGGAAAGCTTGAAAGGAACTCCCAAGGATAATAGACCTGTAGATTTAAAATATCTCCTATAAAGAAAAAGAAAATAATACTTACATACATAATACATTTTATTCAGTAATTCAGCAGGAGGTATACTACTTGCTATAAGCAGCATCTCAGTGCAGGGCAGCTCCGTTCATTTCTACAGAGCCGAGCACCCTGTCAGGGGGATGCTGTTCCAGGCGCCGCTCGCTCCGGACCGCCCAGTGGGGATCCCGCACCCTGCCAGCCCTGCGGACCCGCTCCTGCCCGGCTGGGAGAGCCCGGAGAGCAGGAGGAGAGCCCGGCGGAGCCCCGGGAACGCCCGGCCCCGGCGGTGCCGCAGCCGCAGCCCTTACCTGCCATGACCTCCGGCGCCTGGAAGAACTCGTCGGGGTGCAGGTACCCGCTCTGCGGCAGGAGGCACCACGCAGCCCGCAGCGCCGCCAGCAGCGCCCACAGCAGAGCCTCGGGCCGCGCCCGCGGGCCCGCCATGGGTTCCCTCATTCCCTGGATTTCAGCGGGCCCGCCATGGGCTCCCTCATTCCCTGGGCTCTCCCATTCCCGGGGTTCCAGCGGGCGGTACCCCGGGCTCTCATTCCCTGGATTTCAGTGCGCTGTGCCCTCACAGCGCCGCCAGGGGGCGCGCGCGCAGCGGCACGGGCGCCGCAGCGGGATCCCGGCGCGCATGCGCGGAGTGCCCGCCCCGCGCTCCCGCTGAGCTCCCGGGGTGAGGGAGCGGCCGAGGCCGGGGCCGAGCTCCTCTTGCTCAGGGGCAGCAGCGCCGGCCACAGCTCCTGGCTCTGGTGCTCCGGCTCCCTCCCAGCTCCTCGCCCTTCCCTGGACACACTCCAGCCTCCCAGTGCCCTTCCCGAACGGAGGGGCACAGTACAATGGCCTCACTATGCCGCAGTACAGAGTACAGAGAGAGGAGTCCTTTGCCCAGTCCTGCTGGTCACATTATCCCACATTATCCTTGACACAGGCCGGGCGCCACCGGCCTTCTTGGACAACTGGGCACACTGCTGGCTCCTGCCCAGCCCGCTGTGTCCTACCTGACCACAAGCACTGAGAGAAGGGACAGCAGTGACAGGGGCCGGGGGCGGCTGGCCACTAATTGTGGGTCTGAGCGCTGGGCCCCGCGTCACGGATCCCTGACACACACACTCATCCCACTGGCACAGCTGGGGACCAGGCTTGGTCTGTCCTGCTCCAGCCCCGGGAGCCTGGGAGCAGGGGAATGGTGGGCAGCAAAGCGGAAACACAAATGTTCATGTGCTAAAAACAGTTTAACTATCAGGCTGGAGTCTGGTTAAAGTGTAATTACTTCTCGTGTTTATTTATATGATTACTACCTGGTTTTATGTTTTTTATTACACCGAATGACTGTTCACTCCAGGATCATGGGGTGGTTGCTGCAGGGAGGAGGTCAGTGCCTGCCAGCAGCACAACAACATATGTGGTTAGCGCAGCTATGGATAAAAACAAAACCTGCATTCTACAGCCAGTAGAAACAGAAATGATTACTCAGAAGTGAAGTACTTTGTTTCACCTGCAGCAAATGCAAGTTTCATGCACGGGCACTCAGAACAGCCCTGTGTGGAAGGAGGACAGCCACGAGGTTCTTGATGGGGACTGCATCAGAGATGAAACACCACAGGACATCTCTCACCAGAGTGCAAGTACTGGGTGTGGAAAGTCAAAAAGCTCAGTGAATGTTTGTATGTGGCTTTCTTCTTTTTTCTGTCAACAGGTAGTCCCCCTCCAAGTCTCTCTGGGCTTCTTTTTCATCCACTATCTTTGGAAATTCCTCCTACTTTCTTCTACCAGCAGGTGGAAGACCTTCCATGGCAAAAGCTGTATTGTAGACTGGTCTCTGTTCACAGCCCATCAGTCCTCTGTGCGGTTAACTCTATGCCAGCAGAGCTCAGGAGAAACTGGGTAGGATGGGTTAAGAAGGGATGTGGAGTGTGAACATAACCAGCCAGGAGCCCAGCAAGGATGCACTAGACAAGACTTTCAACACTGCCTTCCAAGATGCAGAAATTTTTCTGCAGGTCAGAAACCCAGTATCCATCTAGCAGTACCTGGGAAGCCTGGGTGGTTCAACATCAGCAATGATGGCAGAGATGCTCCAGTTCTGGACTGATCTTGTAAACCTTGTGATACTGTATTGCTGGCTTCGGCCCCAAATTCCACCCCATCCACACAGATGGGGCAGCTTCCAGCCCCACCCCGCTCCCCTGATGAGCAGGTGCTCTTGGCACTTGCCCTGCAAGAGGCAGGAAGAGGCATTAAAATGTTAGCACAGCAGGTTATCCAAACAGCAGCTTTTTGGAAGAGAAGGTGGTAAGGCAGAGGTGGCCTGGAAGTTGCCATCTGGAGTGCGCTAATCCAAGCCTTGCATCTGACAGAAAACGAGAAAGGGAAGGACAGTAGCCACGAGGGAGTACTGTGTTATCTTACTGCCTGCCCCAGAGCACTGTGGTGTTTGCATCCCTTCAAGGGACTCAACATATTCACTCTCCAGCCATTCTGTGTACGTTCTCTTTTCTCGCACTGGCACAATCTCAACAGCAGAATCCTTAAAGATCAAGTTTTTTCCTTGAAAAGCTGAAGAATCAAACATTTTGAATCCATTTCCATTGCTGCTGTTTCCAAAGTAGGCCTGAAAAGAACGAAAAATACAGTATTTTGCAAGATTAAGTGCCATATCCCTCCTGCACAACATGAAAAGACAATAGGAACTGTTTTGTAGATGAAAAATTCATACACAATTGCAGAATCTCTTATGTGTTTGCTTTTAGACGCTCCAGTAGATTAGATACAGAATTCTGCCACTGGCAATTACAAGAACAGCATTTGTGATTGTTATTTTAGCTGCTATCTGGAAAGAGCTGTAGTTTTAAAAACAAATTCTCCTGCCTACATATTGTTGTGTAATGTAGGGTTTGGCTGCACAGGAGTTACAGAAATGACTGAATCCCAGCATGGAGATACTCAGCATTGCTTTTGAACAAGTTAAATTCAATACAGAGAGGAACCTCTCTGAAGCAGCCAGGCAGGTGGTTTACCCTGTACATGGCTGCAGCATAAATACACCCAGCCACATTCTGTTGCATTCCTAGGAAAATCCCAGAATGGAAAAGTGTTAGCATATACTCGATTTTCTGTAGACCTCAAAGTCAGGCAGAAACATGGAAAAGTCATGGGGAAACTACTTAAGCTCCAGAAAAATTACTACTGCAACCAGTGGCTGGGCAAAAAGTTGAAATTCCCTGTGCACCAGAGTGGTTTTACTGGCAGAATTACACAGGTTATATTTTACCATCCCTGTTCCACTCCCAGCAACAGGGCTGCACAGTGCCATGATGCTCAAGCAGAATGGTCCTGCTGTCTTTATCCTTGGACTGTGTCAGACCATATATAACTCCCCCTAAAATAAATGCATTATTAATACCTGGGCTTTGTCCAGTAGTCCATATACAGCAAAAACATTGATAGCTGGGTGGACCATAATGGCTTGAGCTGGCACCTGAGCCAGGTGGCAGTCAGCAAACTGGGTGACTTCAGCACGGGCACCATTTGGACACAGTAACTGGAAATCACTGGACTTCAAGTTTTGGGCCCAATTCTCAGTGTTTTTACCTAAAAAATAGAAAATGGTCATTGTCGCTAATTGAATGCTTTAGAGCAAGAGAAAATAATTGAATAGAGAGTTTTGTTAAAGTAAGTACCATCTGTGTTCTCAAACACTGTCGAGTGCTTCACAAAGGCCACATCCCCAGAGTTCTCTGCCAGGCACCTAAAGGATGTCAAAAGATATAAATTCAGTTGGAAGCACCTTTATGTGAACCACATTTTTTACATAACTCATAGATTTAGAATACAATTTTTCTTACATACATTGATGCAAAAAAATGTACTGGACCTAAAGTTAATAAGAAAAAGCAGAAATGAAGTATCTTGAAAGGAGAGAAAAGCAACATTTTTGCAAAGTATTAAAAAACTATTCTGAATCAAGAATTTTAAGAGAGGAATAGAGTAGAAATATTTTATTAAAAACAGTGTGAGAAACAGCAAAAAAGGCCAGTATTAGATGAGCAAAGAAACAGCAGACGTATTATATGATATTTAGTGCAGTATTTATAGCCCTGTATATTGGAGATGCCCAGCTAATCTAACTGCAGTTTCTAAGGGTACTGTTCCAGAGCTAAGTTCAGTTTCCTCTAATTTCCTGAAGCAGAAACAGCCCAACATGCCAAGGCTACCCTAAAATCACCTCGTCTCCTGTGAGTGTGGTGTCCCACTATAAGGAGTGCCAGGGCAGAGGGGTAGAACACACACCTTTCCAGCATTTGTTACTCTGTGGTGTGCTCTAGGGCACAGTGCAACAGGCACCACAGGCTGTTTGGAGATGTTTGTGTAAGCCAGAAATATGAAGTCAACAGACAGGAGAAATGCACAGCACTCACTGCATTCAGCAAGAAATACATAAATAACATCAACCTCAAAACTGTGGGCTGCATGAACTAGCAAAAAAAAATAATATATCTTTCCAGGTATTTTGGGCAACGTGTGCTGGCAGATGATCTGTGGGTAACAGTTCAGTGGTGGTACCCTGTATTTTATTCTACAAACGTTTCCAGAAGCATTTCCCGAAATAAGATAATTAAACCCACCAATCAAACAGATGTAAAGCTGTAACTGTGCATGGCTTTAGGCAGTACAAAATGTGAAAGTTATTACTGCTAACAGTTACCAAAATACATATATTTTAGTTGTACCTGGTTTAACATCAGCAGTTATAATCAAAGGTCTTGTCACAACTTGGTTGGTCTTGGCTGACACTGTCATGCAGAGAGTGAGGACTCAGGAGGTGCTGTGCAGTGCATTTTGCCATCAGAAAAAGCTGTTCCTGACAGATTTTTCACTACTCTGCAGAGTTTAATTTGCCCCAGGCAGTGGGATATACACAAACTGAATGGCTTCTCATACCTTTAGTCAAGTTAGTCTAAAGACAGCTAGAGTTGAAGGAATCTGGGAATCTGGTGGTGAATTTTAAGCTCATCTCAATCACCTTTCATAACTCATTCTTCTTTCAGAGATCACCTAAGTGTCAGAGCCAGACCCACTCCCACCTTGTAGAAGACTGTGATCCTCCATTTTTTCACCCAAATCCTAACCTTTTAAATACCTAAATACCTAAAACTTTCCACTTTGCTCAATGAATTAAACGTCTCTATTAAAACCAAAAAGTGATCTCCATATAACGTGAGACTGCATGGGCACTATTATCAAATGCATAAGCTTAAAATATGAACAAGCCTTATACAGCCTGTAGCAGTGTGTGTTGCTCATTTGTCTGCTGAGTGGAAGCTGGCTCTGTTAATCCATGAAGTACAGCAGATGATCTGGAGTTTGCCTGCAAGGCATGTACCACAGCAGAGCAGCTGGACACAACTAAATAGATTTGCAAAAAGTAGTTATCTAAGTCTAGCACTTCACTATTTACCAGGCAGCTGCTGTTGAAGTCTCCTCCCCTGAAGGAAAAAGATGGCTTTCTGACAGTTGTTACATGCACCATTACCTTCAGAGGTGAAGGTCAGGAAAAGGATTGCTTGCTCTGTATCTAAGAGTGTCACATTATTTATATTTATATATATATATATAGTTTTGTAGAGGATTTGGTAATCGAACATTGGCCATAGCTGTTAGTGCTGTTCAGAAATCTACCTTCAAATACAGCCCCCAATGAATCAGCAGTGAGTACTCACTCCTGGCTCCCCATCATTAGCTTGTCACTTCTGTGTGGACTTGGTAGCCAGGATCTGGCTGCTCTGTGTCTGCTTCCCTGCTGGAGTTCTCTATGGATGACCTGCCCATTCAGAGCTACAGATTGTCTGCCACACTAGATTAAAGCAAGACTGGAGACTGATGACAATCTACATGGTCCTCACTGGGGGGGTGCTCTGTACCCAGACATACGGGGTTAGGCTGTTGGTCATCTGGTTGTCTGTGGGCCAGGAAGGTGGCAAAAGGCTTGGACATGATCTAGTGTAATGCCTTACAATCTCTACTGGGGCAGACAACTGGGGACACATGTCCCACCTCATTTACAGCACATGCTGTAACCACTCTTTGCTGACTGGGATGGAAACAAGCTCTTCCTTCCATGTTTCCAAGCTGACAGACTAAATAACAACCACATGTATTAGTTACCTGAAGGCTCCACTGTAGCTGTAATAACGTTCCTGGTCACTTGCACTGCATTTATTGTTTCCACTCTCATCCCCAATACAAAGCTGGCAGAGTTTGGATGGGTAATTGTCCTGCTCAGCTGAAGGCACACAGCTGGCGGAGAAAAACTCACTCACAGCTGAGGAAAGACAAACCAATATAAGGAGTGAAAAGTGTGAGCGCTTCCAAAAAAAAAAAAAAAGCAGTTATACCATCATAATGTAATAACCAATGCAGGTTCAGTAAAACACTGGAAATACAAGTTACAGCTGCCTTACTGGAATTCATAGACTAGGACTTTTAAAAATCTTTTCAAAGGATAGAAAAAAGGCAAACAAAATTAGAACCTGGAGATCTTTGGTCCCAGATCCTTGTTGTGCTGCATTGCTTCATTACCTAATGCAGTTTGAAAATAAACACAATAAAATTCTGGACAGAGACAAAGGGATGCATCATTTACTGCAATGATATCTAGAACTGAAAGCACCTCCTAGAGGGGATACATCTGTATTTTCTGTGACTATTCTATTATTGATATCTGATTTGGGTCAATATCCTCAAGCAAAAGCCAAGGCAGTCAGGTGTAAAAGCAGGATTTTCAAGACAACACAACAGAATTAGAGTTGATTGAATACAAAAAGCAATGGACTCTTTCTGAAAATGAATAAACTTTGGGAATTTGATACACTGGAGGCCAGGGCTGCCACTGAGATGGGTCTGGCCATGTTGGAGAAACAGACTGGCAGGAACCTCAAACTTCAACAAAGGCAAGTGCAGAATCCTGCTTTTAGGGTGGAGTAAGACCATGAAAGGCTGGCAGGCTGAAGACCAGCTCTGTAAAAAGGGATCTGGGGATCCTGGTGGACAACAGGCTGATCAAGAATTAGCAGCATGGTTTTGTGCCAGTGAAAGCTCATGCCATACTGGGGTGTGTTAATGGGACTGTCAGGGAGCAATGGTTCTCCTCTGACATCTGTGCCACATTCTGAGCTCCCAGTGTTAGAAAGACATGGGCATTCCAGAGCACATACAGCAGAATGAGACTAGGATGCTCAGAGGGCTGGAGCACAACTTGACTTACCAGGCTGAGAGGTGGGTTTAGTCAGCCTGGAGATAAGACAACTAACAGTGTATTGCTGTCTTCACTTATAAAGCAGCTTTATCAGGAAGACAGAGGCAGATCCTTCGCAGGAATGCAGAGCAAAAGGATGAGAAGTAACAGACCAAAGTTACAAGAAGGAAAATTCTGATTAGGTACAAGAAAACAATTCTTTATACCAAGGATGGTCAAATACTGGGACAGGGTCCAGAGATGTATGTAATCTCTATCCTAGAAGTTACTCAGAACCGACCTGGACACAGCCTGAGCAATCTAAACTACCAGACCTGCTTTGACCAGTTGGTTGAACTAGATGACCTCCAAAGGTCCTGTCCAACCTAGATTAGGCAATGACTTTTTGATAAAGGAAAAGAATATTTTCATGTTAGATGTAATATTCTCATTCAGATCCCTCCACTAGTCCACTCTGGTGGCAAACTTAGAATTTCAAATCATTATATTAATGATCACAGCACCCCTTCACAAACAGATATGATTAATATAAAGCTATGAAATATCAAAATTACTTCCCTAATTGAAAGTTTATCATTAGACTATTACTGTATTTCTGATATGCAGTACTGTTGTCTTACCTTGAGGAATATTACAGTCTCTGGTTTTAATAATCCCCCTCTTAATTAGTATGCCAATGGGAATATTCCATCCAGCATTTCTTCCCAATCCTGTGTGGCAGGACTTCTTCCCTTTCAGGTCACTGATGGTGAACGCATTGGACAGATTTCGTTTCACTAACACCACAGCATAGTATGCATTGCTGCTGTCATTAGCTTGTAGAAAAAAACACAACACATTACAGCTTCCCTTCAGCATTCCCACTGCTTAGTGATCATCTCTGGATCCATTACATTTATCTGGTGCCAGCTTCAATTGCACCAGCACTCAGCTAGTCATGAAGTCTGGATGTACGTGTAATTACTCTTCACTTGTACTACCACAGACTGCTGAATTCACCTATAGCCTGTGAGCTGGTACTGCTACACACCTGAGCTGAATAATGTAGAGACAAGCAGGAGAGTGTTCTTGTTAATTCCTGCTCTTACAAATACATCCCTCTGAAAAACAACATTTGGGTCATTAGTGACTTAGCATATCTGTTTTAAGAAGTTACTTTTATGTGAAAACCCCAAAGCTGCATTAAAACTTCCATGAGTTTGCAACGTATTGAAACTCTGCCTTAAGAGACATCATGACACAAGCCCAGTTTTCATAGGTGACCCTGAAGCAGTCACATTGACAAGAAGAATTTGCTTCTAACTAGAATCTAGTGTGTAATTTCTGTATTTTTTGTTTCTGTTAAAAAATATTTTGACTTTGTGAATACTATTTTTTTCCATTGTAATTATTTTTTTGCAGAATTGAAAAGACAAATAAGAACAAGACTCATAACTGTCAAAGACTAAACCTGGCCCTGCAGCAGGACAGATAAAAGTTTCCTCACTGTAGAAGTCTCATCTAGTACTTATTTCCTCCTCTGTCCATGATGTGAGCATAATAATTACTGCTGCTTTGAAAACAGCTTTCCCAGCAGAGCTAGGGAACAAAGGGCTGTGCTTTTAGAGCTGTTTTCAAACAACCTGGAAAAATAAGGTCTATATTTCTGTTTTCCAACCTTCTTACCCAAGTAACTTTCTCCAGCAGCTGGTACAAGGCCATATGTCTTTCCAGCTGTGTAAATATCAGCTCCACCCAGAACTACAACATCACTTTCCTTTTTCTGAAAAATATAAGGAAAAAGCAGGATTTCTGTGAAAAAACAGCAGATACTTTCTCCACTACAATAATGACACCTTTAGCATCACACACGTTCTGCCCTGAAGGGCAAGGCTTACAGCAAAAAAACAATACACTGCTAAAGAAAACCTCCAAATTGTGCATAAAGCATCATCAGTGAAAAAGGGACAGGAAATCGCACACATACAAGCTTGAGTTAGATGGGCAGCAGTGCCCTCATCACAGCTGATGATCATCAGGGTTCACGCCCATCCATACCATCTGAACTACCTCCTTGAAATCCAGTGTTCCTGATGCTCACCTGAGTGAACACAGGTATCTCTAATCCAGCAGAGAGTGGCTTCTGGTCCTTTGGTTTATTGCACAAGGATTGGAGCAGCCTACCTGGATCAGTTCCATGCACTCTTCCTTTGTCTTGGCTGAAATACACTGAATTTCTGGTTTCAAATTCTTTTTCCTAAAGGCAACGGCCATTTCACCACATTTCCAGATCTCCTCAGTGGATACAACACACCAGTTCAGGCTTTCTGGCAATGCTGAACAAAATTGAAAGCAAATACTGCATTCGCTTTGCAAGAGACAAGGAGGAATTCACACTGCCCACTGTCACACATGTCCCATACATGTCACTGAAAATGTTTGCTTCTGTGTTGCTCTCCATCCCTCCAGCTCAGACTTACACCTGATCAGGAACTAGAGCACTCCAGATTAGCAGTTATGCCCACACTGCAAACCTACCCATTGCAAAGGAACAACAACTCCTACAATTGCTGACCATTAAGCACAGCCATAATGTGTTAGTTGAGTGCAGCAAAAAGTCCCCTGAACACAGCCTTCCTCACATCTGGCAGTCACGGAGCAGCACCCAGAAGAGACAAGCCTGGGAGGTGAGGGGCTTTGCCACAGCACAGAGCATGTCTGCAGGCTCAGTTGCCAGGATTATTGAGCTTCTTAAGGCAGAGATCCTTACAACCTCTCTTTCTGACTTTCCCGGAATGTATATCAAGTAATTTCTGCTTTCTTTTGATAGTAGGAAAGCCCATAATGCTTCAATAAAGCACAGCTGAGGGTTTCCTTCAGCTTCTGGGGGAAATACTCTGCTAGGGACCCATTCATACATTTTTATAGACTACCTGAGGATTTGCGCAGCAGCGCATTATTTCACCACGTCAGCAAGTAAGAAATTAAGTCCCAAGCAGCAGTAGCAGATTACCAGATTAATGTCTCTCGTACACCAGAAAAGATAGAAAATGCCTGCATCTTATAACACAAAGTGGGTCAATTTGCACAGGAAAGTATTCTGCAATGTGACATTGTTTCCAGGTCAAAAAGTGACATTTCTCCACATGCAAAGATCAGACTGGCATCTTGCCGTAACCCTCCAAAAGTGAGGAGAAAAAACCAGACTTGACATGATCTCTGCTATCACCTATCTTTGTTCTTGGCTATAAATGGCATTCTACAGACAACTTACTGTTGGGGTTGCAGTTCAGAGCTTGCACGGCACGAAGGTATTCGTCACCCAGCCATGCTTGATAATTCTGAGCTGTGATTGCAACGAGCTCTGTGGTGGAGTCTCGGAACAGAAGATTTTGAGCACCGTAGGCTGCAGAGTCAAACATCTGAAACTTGGCGCCTGCACCATTAAATCTTTGCTGTAAAGTTAAAGAAGGAGAAAGCACCTGTCAGAGATCCCTCTACCTGGGATGTGTGAGATCCCATACGCCTTCAAACCCCACAGACCCAAAGGTGCCCAGATATCCCGTCTTCAGTTCATCTAGACAGGTGGGACAACTCTTCTAAAATGCAATGCACTGATGAAAAAATGGTGGCCTACTTGTCCCTGGTTTAGGAGCTGGAAGACAACTGTCCCATCTGTGTCAGGCCGCACAACCACGGCACGAGCTGGGATTCGGGCAAGGTGGCAGGTTCTCCACTTTGTCACATCAGCTGTGCTGCCGTCGCGACACAGGAGCTGGAAGTTCCGGGAGCGAAGCCGCCGGGCCCACGGAAAAAGACTTCTTCCTGAAATCAGAGAGGACATGCTTATGGAACAGACCGCAGGTGGGGCTGATGCTTCTGCGAATCCAAGCCTTCTCTAAACATCACTCTCAGAGGTGGAGCAGGACACACACCTCCTGGGCATCTCTGAACTATTCCTGACCACACAACTTTACACCCTGTGCACCCACATGGTCCTTCAGTCCTGCATCTCTGATGAGACAACACACAGTTAACACCTGTGAGACTGCATCGGCTGTCCTGGAGTCTGCAGCAGTATCAAGAGCATCCCTAAGTTTAGGATCATGTGCAACACTTTTTGTTTTTCTCTCCCCTGGATCAGACAGGTCCATGATATTAAAGCAATGTTATGCTCAAGGTGGTTTTCACATAGCACCAGATAGGGCAGGTCACATCTTGTTAGCTTTCTGCTGGTCTCTGCTGAAATCCCTTGGTAGGCTGGAGCAATCTAACAGCCCAGGTCTATATAAAAAGAGTTTACTGCTGTTGAAGATCTCTTTCCAAAAGCAGCTTAAGTTTTCACCTCTAACCTTCACTGAAAACTACCAAGCATTAAAGAAAAAAATAATAAAATCCCATGGACTCCTCTATCTCCTGGTGCACAGCCCTGTGGGTGCATATGCTTTTGCTACTACAGCATTTTTTGGCTGACTCCTCAATTCAAAATATATCAAACATTTGGTATTATACTGTCATTACAGACACTGCATTTCAGACCTTGCAGCCGTTATTCAGCAAGCTTCAGGATTACTCACCATCTGTATTTTCAGGCACTGTGCTGTGCTTCACAAAAGCAACCTCTCCATCACCTTCAGCCAAACACCTAATAAACATAAATCCAAGCACAAAGATGCATTACAAAACCCAGCTCCCGTGCACTGGCCACTGCTGACAGCCTGAGGGCTCTGTGCTGTGTTCCATCAGACACAGACACTGACCTAATTCCTTGTGCTGAGTTTTGCTCAAGGCAGAGACTAGTGGCTGTTAGAGCATGAAGTAAACTATCACTGTCATTGGGTGAACATGGACAACATGTTCAGCGCTGCCTGGGACAAACACCATGACCTTTTTTGCCCAGGACAGCTCTCTGTCTAAGGCAGTCACACAATACTTTGGGGAATATGCAGGAAGGAGCAAGTATTTCTTGTAAGCAAACTCAGTTTGTGCTCAGTTAATGCTATTACTCAGGGACTGGGAGCTGCAACACAGCACACAGACAGGAGAAAGGAAAATAAGGGATTGGTATGCAAAAATGGAGGGCATAGCAACTCAGTAACTCAGTGCAGCTGAGGTGACATGACTGAAACAGCCAAGTAGGGCAGCAGTTCAAGTCTCAGACTCGAAGGGCCATCAGGTTTTACTGGGAAAGATGAAGTTGGTAAAGCATACTGAAATAAAAACTCAGATCATGTCATCAGTTGCTGGACAAAGCAAACAGGGCTTTCCCTGCCCAGTATATTTGCTAAATATCCATTTGGTTTTGCTACTCAGGTATTAATACCAGATAGTGGTCAAAAGCATGGTTGTCCTAACAAAACTCCAGATTTTCTAGCAAGATCAGCTGGAAGCTCTTTGGCTTCCATTTCCAGTCACTGAGGTCTGGACTGGTGTCTGTAGAGAGAACACAATGATAAAAAAATTTGAGAGAGACATGATTTTTACCTGAAAGCCCCACTGTAGTCATAGTATTGCTCTTGGGAATTTTGTTCACATTTGTGTTCTCCAGCTGAATCCCCTTTGCAGAGCTGACAGAGAGATTTGGGATAGTTCACACCATTTGCTCCAGGAATGCAGCTTGCATTGAAATAGTCGCTTACAGCTAAATGCAAAATTAGAGACATTTTAGCAATGAATAAACAAGACCCTACAATCTCTTCTTCACACATCTCTGAATAGACTTAGAAGGCATAAGTCATTTTCTTCTTAGAGGATAGTTTCCAAGTTTAAAAAAAAAAAACTCTGCAGTCTTCATCTGACCTTTGTGAGGTCTGTTCCCTTGCACAAGAATGGTCAAAGCCAAGGAACAAAACAGCAACTGAACCACACATTTCTGCCCACACACAGGGCCCCAGGACCCTTTGGAAAGGCACTGCTGAAGAACAGATCTTCGCCCTGTAACTCTTACCTTTCGGAAGGTCACACCCCATTGCTGCCAGGTGCCCACTGTCAGTCAGATAACCCACTGGCACATCCCAGCCTGCAGTCCTGTTGATGCCTGTGTGACAGGAATGCACACCCTTCAGCCTGTTGATGGTGATGTTGGAGCTCTTCTTTACCACAGCCACAGCATAGTAGGAAGTTCCAATCTCTGCAGTGTAGGAAGAAAGAGAAGCAAACTAAGTAGCCTCACAGCAGCATTACAGTGAGACACATCGATCTGTGGCCTCGTGTGGCTCCCCCATCCACAGGCAAGTCACACTGTTCACATCCTTGGTGAGAACCTGCTGACTGTGAATCAATGTCCCCCATTATTTTTTCAGTGTGGATTGTCTTAAAGTCCACAGGCAATCTGCTCTAACTGTGAAGGTCACCCTGCTCTTCCTTTCTGGAAGAAGTTTTCTATGAGTCTATATATATTTTGATTGAATTGAAACCAGTATAATTTACTCCCCAGTCGATCTTAATTTTGATGCAGCAGAGCAGGCTGATGTCCCTGGAGCATCCAGCTCATTTCATTCTCTTTATTCTACAGTTTGATACAATTCATAGAGTCAAGAGTTGAGGGCCTGAAGTGACCTTAAGATCATTCAATCTGACTTTATCATTAAATTTCATTCCCTTTTCTTTTATTTGAGGCGCATAACCTGACTAATGGAGATAGCCAGCCTCTGCATTATTATCTCTGCCTTGAAAGGAGCTCAAAGCTTAAGGTCACCCAGACAAGGAGCAGAATCAGCACTTCCATTCCTCCAGCAGTTAATCACATACACTACTGAAAACAAAATCTAATTATTCTAATGTACAACTTTGAGAGATAAACCTTAAAAATTTACACTTTGCAATTCATTAATCTAAAAAGTATGGAAAAGAGAGGACAGTAAGCAGTGAGACAGCAAAAAGCAAACAAAACCCAACCCAACAAACCTATTACAGGAACAGCTGTTCTGACACAACTGCTTCAGGAGAGACTTGGTGACCACAGCTCTGCATTTCCTCTCCCCAAACAGTCTGTTATGGTCAGGAGCAGGCAAGGAGGAACCTGACCACTACTTATCATTTAGAGTCTGATAGGGGAGGACCCCAAATAAAATGGAAACAGTAAATATAAGCTTTTTCTTATGCATTTTAAGTAATCTGAAAGTCATTTAGTCAGAATGTACCTTGATCATATACTTCCCCAACCACAGGTTTCAGACCATGCTCCCTTCCAGCCTGGTAAATCAAGCGGCCATCCAGTGTGACTGCATCTGCCAAATCATCCTGTGCAGGTATAAGGGCAGAATATATGTTAAAACTTAATTATCAGTATTTATCAACAGCCAGAGTACCCATGAATTTAAAGAAGAGGCCCCTTAATCTGCATTTGTGTGTTTTCTTTGCTCCAGTTATTTTAAGGGCACTCAAATTTCTGAACAATTACCAAGAGGGATTTTAGACCTTCAAAACTGCCTTCCTTTAGAAACTATGCAGAAACCAGCCCTGTGCTATGATGGCTTCACTGGTCTTAATAGTCCAAAGAAACCTTAGAAACAGATCCCGCAGATCTCCTGTGATGGAATCTTAAGGCCCAGCAATTTGGAGTTTCATTTGTGTCTTTAACTCCTGCCTCAAAGTTTGAAGATTTAAATAAATATATTTTTGAGATCATACATATAGTTCAAAATAGTATCTTCTGGGGCTGCAAAATCTGAACGCTGACACGTAGTCAAAAGCAACCTTAGAAAGCATGCTGGCTTGTAGCTCCGCACACAGACAGAGGAGGGAGCAGGTGGCAGTGTGTTCCCGAGAAGGAGGAGACCATCTAAAAAGACTGTTCAAACTGGGGGAGCACAAATCTGAGGTATCCACTGCTGGGAAGGTGTCCAGCAACACCCAAGATTTTCTGTTGGCTGTAACACCAAGCCAGCTGGAATCCTGCTGCAGGATTGCTCTGGGTAGCACAGGATGGAACTCTCCTCAGCAGCAAGGCTGAGAAAACTGCTTTACACACACCTCTAGCCAGCTGGACCCAGCTCCCTCTGTGTACTGAACCCAGTCCCATCTCACACAGAGACAAGATATTGCCAAGAAAACAATCAGCAGTGTGACATTTTGCATTTCTAAGCTTATCCAAGTTTCTTATCAGTTTGCTTAACCTCTGGTTCAGCACTGGAGCGGGTGATTTAGCTTACCCATCCCTTGGGAGCTTACAAAGCACTAGTTTAAGCAGGGCTGGGACTGTGCTGCCCAGCACACCACAGCAATTTCCCACAGGCTGAGACACATAAAAAGCTTGGAAAATTTTTAAGGGATCACTGGAGAGCATAGGTAATATGGTGATGTTGACACCTAAATCAGATTTGAAGTTGCCATGTAATTTGAAATTCTTTACTTGTTTGGCTCAAAGGAGAAAAAAAGATGATATGCATTAATTAGCGAAAACAATAAATGTCCTGAGAGTTGCTTCTCTTGAATGAGAGCTTTAAAAAATCAAGGGAACCTGAAGAGGAGTTGGGGTGGGGAGATATTTCCATCTTAGAGAACAGACAATCTTTCTGGAGTAACCAGATGTGATATTGCACTGGTGAGGTCAGAGCACAAGACAGTTTAGGAATCAAATATGGCCTGTTGTTTAGAAGGGACACCTGACAGTGAGAAGCAGAGGAGGTGGGAGATAGAAGGATCCTCAGGAAAAGCAAAATGAGCCTCTAGAATTGGTGGTGGACTGAAAATAGAGCAGATGAAATGGAAAGGCCACAGAAGCCAAGGGCTGTGTTATGTGGCCATATTTCCATGTGAAATAGCACTTTTCTGATTGGAAAGCTGAGCCTTTCAGTTCTATTTAGCAGCAGAGTCTCTGATGAATAGCTTGTATACAAATAGCAGAACAAGACAAAAAATGCCTCTTGTATTTAACATGAATTAGTTTACAGGCTACAGACCTCTCCTTTAAATGTCCACAATTACTGCTGAGGTGATATATCAGCAAAAGTGGAAGCATTTTATTTTTTTTTTGCAGGAAGCACTTGCCAATATATTTAGCAAAAGCATGGGACTATTCCACACATGATTTTTTTAGGAAGTATACATGTGATGGTAATACTTTATTAATTACTTTCAGAGGAACTTCATTTCTGTGTGTCACAACATTTGAGAATGACCTACACAAGTGTTTAAAGACCTGTTGAAGAACAGCTCTGGGCACACTAAATATTGTGAGGTTCCCTAGTTAAATATTTAAACATTTCTCAATTTTTAAACACCTTCAATCAAACAGGTTTTTTCCTTTATCCACGTGCCAACACATTCACAAGACTAAGTCCAAGTTACGCAATGTTACAAAACAACATATCTCTGCCTCTTCAGCCATGGTGTCCCACTCCCTTTTTGGCCTCAAAGATCAGAGTTCAGCGTGAATGCAGACTCAGGGGTTCCACACAGTCCTATACAGAGAGGGCCAGCTTAAGTATTAAGTAGATTATTATTAGCACAAGGGGAAAAGAAAAAAAGAAAAGAGGTCTCAAGGACAAAGTCTTGTCTGAAGCCTGACGTGAAAATTCATTTTATCAGAAAGCTGCTTACTCATGCTAACCTGCCTGCAGGTTTCTGAGTTCAGCTAAACAGGTTTTATAGGAATCCAAGGTTTTAGATAGATGCCTGCTGCTTGCAAGGGCTTACAAATGCAATTCTGTGAGCTCTGTATTTCAGAAGCAGACACTCATCAGCCCTTTCAACAATCTGCTTTGCAGTCTAGCAGGCCCCCCTGTGCAATGCAGCAATCAGCAAAGTGCTTTTGGGAAAGTCTGACATTAGAATGTATTTCTTGTCTAATCCCAAGGTAAGATCCACATATATATCAGCATCTGCTCCTAACATTCTTCAATACAGTCTTGACTCCCTCATTCAAGAACAGTACTTATCAAGAGGCAATGAGGCAGTTTTAGTAATCAGACAGCCATTCTGTTTCTGTTGACAAAAACTACAAGATACCAATTTTTGAAATTTGTTCCAATCATCTGCCTCATCTGCCTTCAAACCACTCTGCCAGGCCTCCTTTCCTTGCTCTGAACCTCTTGTCCTTGACAGCCTTCATTTCCTTCAGAAAACCCTGATTCTTGGGCATGTCTACACAGTAATATTATTTATTAACACAGCCAGCCATCCTTCCCTTCCCCCACATTCTACCAGTGAAGGCAACCATGATCACCTGCCTCCACATTTCTTCCAAAATCCACCTCCCAAAGAGGGAATTATTTTGCACACATCATTTTGCAAACGCACATGTTCAGTCTTTCAAACCTTCCCCAGAGCGATGTTCCTTTTGGAAACTGAGAACACTACGGGCAGCTGAATTATTACAGCTGGGTTTGCATGCCCTTTGCTAACCCCACTTCCTGCTTTCTCTCTGTCTTGTTCTCTGGTATTGGGAGATTTGATTTGGGTTTACACTCATCTCATCTGTACATAAAGCAATTTCCATGACGGGACCCTGAAATAGGAGTTTGATCCAGAGTTTATCAAAATACAATCTACTTACACGCTCAGCCACACAGCTTTAACTGCTGTCTGCATCTTATAGCTCCATCCCTTCTTAAATATCTGCTAAATAAATCTGACACAATTCCCACATCAAAGATTAGCATTTGGGAGGAAATATTTAAGACTTTTGCTGTGTTCCTAATGACTGGCCATATGTGAGCAGCTAAACGTGGGGCCATTCTGACATTCAGTTTCACTGGAATAGTGTGTCTTTTTTAAAAAGCATATTTGATTTTTCAGAGACATGAATGCCAGGAAGCCCATGGTCAGCTGCCTGGATGGTCAGACACTCACCACAGAGCTGTGGTCATCACCAATGGATCTAATATTAGGCACATGAGGAAATTCACTCAATGACACTGCTGCCACCCACAGCTCACCTTGATCATCTGGGTGCAGTTAGCAGCTGACCCCCCCGCTGTGCACTCCAGAGGGGGAACGATGCCAGCCTCACCAAAGGCCTTGCTCATGTCAGTACACTTGGAAAGTTCTTGCTCAGACACAGTGCACCACCGGATACGTTCCAGGCCAAGAGCTGTAAGCACACCACCAAGAGAAAATATTATAAAACACATCAGTGCCTTCATAACAGAGTGTACCATTTAAAGGTTCCCAAAGAGCCAGCCTTTCATTCTGCATTTCCTCCCTGAACAGCAAAAATGTCAGGGCTCTTTTAGCAGTGAGTCTCTTAAGAGATGATTCCCACTTTCATTCCAATTAACATGAATAACAAATGGGTTTTTTACTGAATGCAAGATAGGCTCAGACTCCAATACTGAAACCCAACAGCATTTGTTGCTGACACAAAAAATATGGATACCATGAAAAAGTCAGGGCATCTTGGCTCTTTTTAAAACCTTGCAGAACACAACATCTTTTCTCAAGTCAAAAGCATTTAAAATGACACACTACAAAACCAAAGAGACTGTCTAAAGATAACTCTTGTCTCAACTTGCTGGTTAGTACCTGGAGTCCTGCCCCAGACCCTTTTGGTCTGAATTAGATAAAGCAACCTTAGGTGCTCAAGAGCCTTGCCACTAAGCTTATTATGAAAACTAAAATAGTAAACTTCTCCCTTCAAAAAGGTCTTTCATACGAGACTGTAACCACGAAAAGGGGAGGGCGGTGCCATGAATGAAAAGACTGAAGTTTTGTAGTGGAGATTTCCACTAATCAGTGAAGAAAGATGCCTTTCAGCAGGCCCAAACACCACCCTCCTACGTGCCAATGTTACAAACACTGGGAGGCTTTTTTTAAGGCAATGTCTCCACGCACAAACCACGTGGCTGCAAACGCAAGGATGGGTTGCGGTGACAAACAGGCACAGATCATTTTCTTAAGCAGGGGCACAACATTCCACTGCTTTTATACAATATTGACTTTTAGGCAGTAGTCTGTTGTAAGCCATTTGTCACACGGTTTTCCAAGACCCCTAACTGTCCCTCTACCTCCCCACCAGTGTCATGCAGTTGAGATGCCACACCTAACTTTGCAGGTTACTCTGCTAGTGCTCTGAGTCGGTGGCTGCAGACTAAACAAGATTGTTGATGCCAAAAAATCCGACACTGAAACTGTGGTTTTGGCTTGCTGTTCCACTGCATCACAGAGCCAATTCTATTGCTGTCAACAAACATTAAGTCAGACTTGGAAAACTTACAGGAAGTTTTCGCAGCAGCATATACTAGTAGAGGGAGAAACTGCCCACCTCTGAGTTGCAAGAATTCTGAGAATCAAGATGGTTATAGGAAAGGCACAACAGGGTCATGGTAAAAACACACCTCACAGAAACTTAACATGTACACCCCATCTGCCCGGGTGAAATTTTCACCATTAATTCCTTGGGGCTGGAAGAACAACCCCAGTTTTCACTGATAAAGGGGTTTGGTTTTCTTTTCATAAACACAAGGCAATGGGAATTAAATTGGGGTGCCAGCATCTCTGTATGAAAGTCCACTAAGTGCCATTTTTCAGCCTCAGCATTCTGGTTTTAGATATACACACATAGGAGGGAAAAGCATGAACTGTATGAAGAAATCATTACCCATATACACCTGAAACATGAAATAAAGCTCATTTGGCTCCATACTTCAATCGAAATAGTGAAAAAGCATTAATCTGCTGATTTTTAGCTCACTCATCAAGAACAGGTGATTATTTGTCCCTTTCCAAATTGCTGAATGTTGTTACAGGAAAGCCAGATCTGGGCAATGTCCTGGCTCCCTCCTTACGAGTTAACCCAGCTCAAGTGGGCTTAAGCACAGACAAGGCCTGCAGTTAGCCTCTCTTCCTACTGCCAATGAAAAACATCTTAAAACAGTAGGTCAGTCTCTGAACCCATGGTTATTCAAAATTTTGCCCCTCTGAAATTAAAAGCATTCACCATTAGAGTTTGGGAGTTACAGGAGAAAGCCAATATCTTAGACAGAACATGGTAAATGAAATAAAGCAATTATTTCTGTTTTTACAAAATAACTATCATAGAACTGCTTATTGTGACAAACAGACATTACTGTACCACAAGAAGTAGAGCTGAGGAAACACAACATTTGATACCAATGAGTCAATGGTGTTCAATACAGTCTTTTCTACTCTTTTTCTATTATTTCCTTCATTTTCCTGGCCACATGAGATTGGTTCTGAAGTGGCCCTAGTTTCCTTCTGCTCCCTCACGCCACACAGAAGTCAATCCCAGAGACACCATGCCACAGCCAACATTTGGAGGACACTTACCAGCATGAAAGAAGAGAAGATAGAAGACATTTCTGGAGCTCTTCATGGTGAAAATTTTGGGACCTGTGATTTTTTCAGCCTTCAGAACCCCAACAGATCAAGGCTTCTGCAAGTGTGTTCTTTTCCAGCCTGGTCTTAGGTGGAAATCAGCAGTACTCAATTGCAGATGCACTTTGTTCAACAATTTATCTTGCTTACCTTGGCATGCATCACCTCACAATGACTGGAAAAGAAGGTATGCCACTCTTCACACTGCCTCTACACTGACCAAAAAAAAAAAATCAGACCCGGATATTGCAAAATATCCGAGGCACCAATGAGGTTGTTACTGCTTTGGCACCACCCACAGACTTCCATAAACAGCCACACACCGGCACACACAGGTAAGGCAGGGCTGTGAGACCGAATCCTCAGTTTGAGTTCTGTGGATCCCCTACACACGGGGCTTATGAGGCAGGAGGACATTCAAGGTAAGCACTTTATCTGACAGAGCAGGCAGTCACTATACCATGTTTCTCAGCACTGTCACAAATTTCATAAAGCCATAACCAGAAACCCAGGCTTTTACAAGAGCAAAGCCTGTGCACTCTACAGGTGGTGCAGAACATAGTAAGTGCACATCTCCTGATATTTAGAGCAAGTGGTATAAAATAACTGAACTATTCTGATTTTTTAAAGGTTTTAGAGAAGGCCCAGAAAAAGTAAAAACTCTGCTGACAATAGGTCTGTTAAAAGCTGCAGTAAATTTTAGCATAGTTGCCACAGAGCAACACTCATTTGTGCTGCCCTTTTCTTCAAGTCTCATTAGTCAGTGAACTGCAGCTGCCTGTAACACTTGGTTTATATAAAAGCTGCTGAGAGCTGCTGTGCTCTGCCTGCCATTGCTCAGCTCAGCACCCAGGCACAGAACTGCAGTGCCCCAGTGTTCCCTCACACACAGACACACACACACCCCCCAAGAACTGTGTCCATCCCCACACAGCCAGGAATGTGGCACGGGTGTTTCCAGCAGTTAGTTACTCAGCTACCTGACTGCAGTTTGGCCAGGACACTTGAACACTTATTACCAACTGTAAGAGAACAGCTGAGTCAATTAATTGCTATTTCAAGTTTAGAACTTAAAAAAAATAGATAATGATCCCTCCAGACCTCCTTCCCAAACAAAACCTTATGCCGCCTCTGGAATTAATCATCCCTGTTTTGTCTAAAGTGCTAAAGAACAACCTGGCACCACTGGAGTCCTTCCAAATTTCTTGAAGAATCCCTTATTTGGATCCTTCCTCTGCCCTTCCCACTGGTCAGATTAACACCTGAAGCCCTGTCTGATACTTGCAGTGGGGCTTACATTCACATACAGATGACAAGACTGATGCACAGTTCTAGCACCAGTTGCTTAAGACTGCAAGGGCGGGATTAATAAGATGTGAATTTGGTAGCTGGCCTATCCTGTGGTTCTTCTGATCCACTACAGGAAATGTTCAGAAAGCAAAGGAGCAGCCTTTTCATATGAATGGTCTATTCTGCATGTAGCCCCCTCTAAACAGTCACACAACCACAGTTCATGAGAATTTGGATAATTTTCCTACTTTATTCTTAACTCTGTGAATATCCGTGCTTTAAGGAGATATTAAACTATTTAACCTAATTTTCAGCACAATTTAGCAAAAATGCCTACAAGAAAATAATCAGTATAACTTACAATAAGAAGAGAGAGTAACAAATACTTCATCAAGTAGGTGTCTGTATAGCAATTACAGGCAGCTGGCTTAAGAGACAGCAAGAAAACCCATGGTGCTTTCACTGGGCCAGAAAAAGGGTGGTAATGCATCAGTATGCTGCCATTTGGATTTCCCAGTTACTCTAGTTGTAGAAGTCTTAAGAGAAGTACATGTATTGTAAAATGTATCTTTGAAATGCAGAAAGCACACCCTAATCAAAGACATACCAGCAGCTCCTACTGGAAAAATGAGACCCAGAGAAATACTAAATAATGCAAAATCCTAATGATCACAAGACAAAACAAGACAACTAGAAACATCACGCCTGTCAGAATCAGCTTTTCTGCCAGGGCTCAAAGAAAATAAACAAACAAAACCAAAAACGTAAAGAAAACACCCCAGAGTCATTTAGGTTTTCTTGATCAAAGACTTGTTTTCACTCCAGTATGACAACTGTGCAAAGAAATGACTGCGGACTTCAGTCTGAGTGGAGTATTTGGTGATACCTGGCCAGGATATGACAAGTGCCTGGGGGTAAAGTTCACTTCAATACATGAAAGTCCTCACAGGCCTACTCAGCTGAACAGGACTGTCTCTGATGGGTTTTAAAAAAAGAGGTAAAAAGAAGTGTATACAACATAGATCTCTCACGTGTGTTTGCAGATTTGATAGCAGAGATTTATATATTTCTACTTTTTTTTAGAGGCCTTTTCAGATGCCTCACTAGACACCTCAAATGATCAGTCACTTCCAAAGAGGGAGACTACAGTACCCTTTCAGCTCCCTTAAACATTTATGACATTATTTATAAAAAGCTGTATCAATCCAGGACACTCTGCACCTTCATGCAGGAATTCTCAGAAAGGTAGCACACTTAACTTCCCAAACCTTGCAAAACAGAAACTCTTTTGGGCCATGCACCAGCAGCTTAGACTCCCTGTAAGCCTCATTAGCATCCAGTATAACACCAGCAATAACTGCACCACAAATTTAAACCTACTTTTAATGCAGTAACTTCACCTGCCCCAATCTGATCACTAGTGTTCCTCTAACACATTATTTTCATTTACAGTCTGAGTCAATTAATTTGAAATGCTACAACACTTGTATTTCTTTTAATTAAAAACACACTTGACAAATATATTGTACAATAAAGTTTATTAGCTGTTCTCCTCTTTCTAACAAATGGAATGGATAGTGTTGATAATTCTTTACAAACCAAAGCTGATTTGGTTGTGTGACTGCCATCAGTACATCCCTCTTATAAACAATCAGTTGCAAACAAGCAATGGCAGGTACCAAATAGTGCGGGAATTAGAGAATTTCATTACTGAAGGTTTTGGTACAACGTATTTATAACATTCAGCACAGAACTTTGTGCATTGCAAATGGAAGATCTTGTGCCTGTGCAATCCGAGCTGAACATGTACAGAAAAATAAAATGTATTTTTGACTCTGAATTCTCCCTTTGGTTAAGACATGCATATTACAAAGGGGGCAGGGAAAGACAAACACCCAAAATTCTGTAGAAAAGAGGAGAACTTGCATGTATTTTTTTCTTGTACTAATAGTCCCTGGACTTCATGCCCAGCCATCATAGCCCATTTCATTTTTTTGTGATTAAGGAAGGTAAATTCTAATTCATTTTTTTTTATTCAAAACAAAAAGCTAGGAGTAGGTGGTAAAAGAAAAATATATATTTTATATATATATTTATAGGTGTGCGCAACTATGTAAAGAAAATAATTCCCATAGTTACAGAGTTTAGTTAAAGAAAGTTTAATATATATATATTTATTATAACAAAATAGGCAGTTATTGTGGGTAAAATATTCATTAAAATCTGACCCCTAAGAACACACACATTTTTAGGCTATGAATCATTCTCTCATTGCCCTAATGACCATCTCTGCAGCTGTTTTCTGTATTACTGCCAATGGAAATTTGGCATTCCTCTGAAAAATACAAGGTTTCATAGCACCTAAATGTATTTTAGGCTCAAAAAGTGTCATGACCATTATCTATAAAGAATTTCTGTAATACACTATAAATAGTGTTTCACAAGGAAGATTAAAAACATTACACATCTTTGTCCCTAACAATTTTACTGGCAAAAAATGAAAAAATAGATTATAAGAATATCCATATGAAGTTATGAAAATGAATATCCCTTGAGGAGTATTAATGGGACTTAATGAAAATGTTAACTCAAAATTTGAAGGTTTCTCTCTAACTGCCGGGAAAGAAAAAAGATACCATGAGGATAGAATTGAACTCAGAAAATAAAATCTGAAATTGATTGCCCTGACCAAACCATGCTATTAAAGTTAAGCGTGCAAAGTTACTCATAATTTACAACTTCCTTGAATACAACTTTTCTTTCAATTGTTATGAAATTTTAAAAGAATGTCTATAAAGCTCCTTTGAAAAATCTTTGAAAGTTACTTTCCCTTAAACATTAAGGAATTTTACCAAGCAATTCCCTCCCACCCCCACCCTAAACTAATAGCTGGTCAGGCCATTCCACTGTCATGTTTGAAAAATGGCAAACCAACAACACACAATAATACAAATTATTTAAACTAAGAGAGACACCAAATGTAAAGCATTATGGGAACTGCAGAATGTGATGGTTAGGGTATAAACCACGCTGGAAAGAACTAGAGGCAGGCTCCACTGGAAGGGCTTAAGAGTCATCAGATGTAGTAGGTGATGTCATTTAGAAAATGAAAATTAAAAATCTGTTTTCATAATTTTTCCTTTGCTGGAACCCAGATGTAAGGACCAGACTGTTCCTCTATGATCTGCTTCACTTGGTTGTAGATTTCTTCCAGTGTGTCTCCTTGGACAATAGCTGCAAAACACAACGTGGCAATCAGCAATCATCCTTCGCAGCCCTGTACAGAACCCAGGCTGATCTCTTCTCTCAGCACAGCAAGAGGATTTTTGATTGCTCAAAGAACAGATACGCGTGGAGATTTCTGCTTTCTGTGCTGGAGTGAAGCACAGTGTGGTACTGCAGAACACACAAAGCATGGCCCTGGGGACATGAAGTGTTTTCACTGTACTACCAGGTATATACATACAACAGAGGGTTTTTTTTTACCTTTTCCTAACCACATGTTCCAATTTGTCTGTTCCAATTCACATCCTCCAATATTCTTTTTGACCATACTCTCATTTGTGTTTCCAACATGACACTACAGGGCTGTGTCCTCACACAGTCTCAGGCTTGGTGAACTCCTCAGCTGGGCTGTGAAGCTTCACATCAAGGCTGGCTGATCTCGGGATGTCTCTACCTTTGCTTTTGGCTAAAATGAGGAGCAACTCATGGAGTTTGTTGTCCAGCCAACAGATTCAAATTTTATAGACAACAGGCTTCCTTATGCAGTTAAGGCTGCAATTTATATTCAGATGGTAAGCTGGATGTATTTTTGGCAAGGCTAGAAAATAATCAGAAGTGAGGCAATATGGGTGTGTTCTGACATACCAGGATAAAGTACAGTCTGGTGAAAATGAGGATGAGTTTGAGATGTTCTTATCACATTTCATCCTGGAAGAGCAACCACTGTGAGATAGCAACTCCTTTTTAATTAGGATCACAATCTTGGTGTCAGTAATCCAAGAAATAAAGTTTAGCATGAAAGACAGTTTTGGAGGCAGGCCAGACTCACTCTTCTGTGCATTAATAGATTACTGCTGCTTCCAAGCTTTGCTTCCATGCAAATTACTTCCTTTATATTCCTACCATTCCATTCCCATATCTCCGAAAAACTTTCTCCCCACCTGCAGCCCACTGCCTGTGGGAGGAGGCTGCTCTGTTATATTATAGGTCGAGTATAATGTTCACAGCACAACAGTGCATTAAAAAGACTCAGAAATGTCTTTGCAATGCAAATAGCCATAAGATTCAGCATCTTACTCCTCTCCAGCTATGTTCAAACACCCCTCTTCCAAACCTCAATACCCTCAAAGCTAAAGAAGCGTGTGCTCTTCATGTGCTTCAGTGCCAAGTTTAAGTCTGTAGAAACTGAACCTGCTGATGAAATTGGTTTCAGTTACCACACATAATGTGGTATTTTTTAACAGATAAGGGAAAACTTTCTTTTTGACCACCTGACTCATATGGGTGGCAGCCTCCAAAGTGTAACTGGGATCTGTAATGGATTCAAGTATCTCAGATAGATTCAGAAAATAATTTCTGGCCTGAATTGGGTGATTAAGGAGAGAAGTCTGACCGTTCTTTGTCAACAAGCCTTATACTCCAAAAACAAATCATGGACCTGGGCACTGGAGAACTAAAAACAGCCTTTAGGTTTTTGAAACATGATGAATTATGTCCCTTAATTTCCTGAAAAAGTGTCCTATATAATGCCCTGAGAGAGTCTGGGATAATATCAGCTACTAACTACATATTTAATAAACATATATTAAAAAAGCCTCACTCATTTCCTGAGCAACAAACCTGACACATTTGCAAGCCATCTGGTAAGGGACTCTACAGAAGGAAGAATTTTCAGTATATGTTGAGAATCCCATAATTTTCCAGGTGCAGACAGACAGAGGGCTATGGGAAGAGCAAGATACAGTACTGGGATAAACCGGCAGCTGGGCAGCACAACACGCAGAGAACAAGGCAGTAGGAAGACTGTGGCAGGGAGCCTGGTTGCTCTGTCTTTCTATGCAAAGCCACCACCCGATGCTGTGTGTCTGCCCAGCTGGAGCAGACTGGGCATTCACAGCTCTGCCTGCATGACATGTGGAGGAAGGAACTGGGCAAAGTAGTCATGTCACAGAAAGGAGATGAATGGTGCAGTAATCACTAAAACACTGCAAAAGGGAATGTAAGAGGAAGGAAAGGAGCAATTGTGTCTGTCAGGGCAGGAATAGGGAAGGCTCATTTCTGGCCTCCTGAAGGTCATGACTTGACCACCCTCCCCCTGCTACAAGCCACAATGCAAAGAATGAGCACAGTTTGAGTGATTGCAGCCCATCCCTTGCTGTCACAGTGAGTTCCACAGCATGCACAAATTTGATTTCCTAAGTACCATAATGCTGTAGTGTTCAATTTCCAGAGGTTTAATTCACTATTATCATGCTTGATCATCTTCCCAATTTTAAAAAAATAAAGGTAATGAACAATTTCCTACAGGCAGGCTTTGCTGGGCAATCTCTCTGCAAATAAAAAGCTTTAAGCATTTGAAATGTCAACAAAGCAAACATCTGCATTACAATACCCAGGAAAATGGTAGAAAGTCTTACAGTTTTTAAAACCTAAATTAAGCTCCCAGTAAAATTTGTGTATATTAAATTAATTAATCAAATTGCAATCAGTGTAGAGGTACTAAGATGACCCTATACTTCAAAATAATCACAGATTATCTGAAAAACAAAGTTCAGCTTTATCTCAGTGGTTAGACAAATACTATTTTTATAGCAAGCAATAAAACTTCAGCTCCGGCAAGGGAACAATCACAAACAAACACACCTGTGAAGTGTTCAGTAAATTCTTGCTCCAGTTTCATGGCTCTCTCAAATGTCTTCCTAGCTTGTTCTTCTGTTAAGCGTTTATTCATTTCCCTGAAATTGAAAACATTATACATTCTAAAATTACTATCACATAGTTGGAGTCTTTAAAAATAAAAGATTTAAACTGTTGTCTGAGTATTAACCCTAATGAGAAGGGTTAACCCTAACACCTAAGTGAAGACTGCAGTGAAAATGAGCTGTTCTGGCACTACATTGCATGGAATTTAACACAATGACATTCGTTCTCAAGCACTTCCGATTGGAAACTCCACTTTAAGTCCCTGAAAATTAAACTCAGGAAATTAAACCTTATTTAAAATGCAGATATTATGATTGTCTGCACATAACTTGCAGTTGGCTTTTCAAATACAATGACAGTCTCATACAATTCAGCCTGAGGTACTTTACTTTTACTCACATGATGTTTTCCACTGTTTTGGGTTTAATAAAAATGGAGATTGGGTACAGCTGGGCAATCTGCAACCTTTTGATCGCATTCCCAGAAACATCAAGAATGCAATGTTTGCCCTAAAAAGTGAGAGAGACAGGAAAATGGAACTAAGCAAAGTTTAAGTCACAGGCAGCACAGTGTAATAATTCGAAAGAGAAAACACGTGTCCACCGAAGCCAACAAAATTAGAGCATTTCCATCAATGATACTGCGATCTCACCACTTTGGCACAAGGTCTCACAATGCTCCTCTGGGGGATCACACATCATTTGAGATGTTCCTGACCCTTCTTTCTTGCTTCTTTTCTCCATCAGAGGTTGCAGCACAATCAGCAAAGCAGGATCATGTAGTGGAACAGCTGGACTTCAACCACAGCACAATTTTCTTTTTATTGTTTTCTTCTTTTTGGTAATAATTTGAGGATGTTTTAGGGAGGTGGCCATGTCACAGATGCAGTTTAGAGAGGAACCAGGTGACTTAACTGGCACACCTGAGGGTGTAACCACCCCTGATGGCAGGGAAATGTGCCACAGTAGAACTGCAAGATGGAACTACAATCAAGCCCTCTCCTCCCCCAGGTGCCACACAGAGAGTACCACATTGCAGATGGTAAATGCCATTTATTTGGGCTGATTCAGACAGCTCCTTGGGCAGCTGGAAGACAACGTGTTAAGGCTGCTTTCCTCCCACCCACTACTCTCCCACTATAATTTCCAGCTGTCTGGGATATCTCATCTCAAAGCTCTTCCTGTTCCTCTGCTCCTTTATCTCAGATATGTTCATTTCCACCTCGCACATTTTTATTTCTTTGCTTTCTGAGCAGCACAGGATTAATTTGGCATACCACCACTTTAGAAAGGTACAGGGGAAGAGGAACAGAAAAACAGTGTCAGATGACTGAATTAAGAAAAGTTTTTGCTTTAGCAGGAGACCACTGTGAATGGCAGAATTCTGTAAGCCAGGATACAAACCCACAATACCACATTACCAAAGGTTACTCATACAACCATACAGCACCAATCCTGAACTCCTGGCACATCATTCCTGGAGGATACCTTGAGAAGCAAGGAAGTGACTGCAGTCAAATGACTGACACACTTCTGCTCCGTGGCAGAAGAGATCACTGGGATCATTTACATTTGATCTCTTGCACAGCAAAACCAGAATTTTATTTCAGGAATTCTTAAAGAGAAGTGTTCTTCCCACAGGAACAATACATATGTCTGCTTTCAACTGATGATAGTTGCTTCCAAGATCCAGTCTATGGGTCTGGATGCCGACTGGTAACATTTAAAAAAGATGTCTGTATGTACTAGCAGAGTATTTTATTACACGTGTTGATCTGTCCACATCTTTAAATATGGCACATGCTCGGAATTGAGAATTAAGAGCATTACTTGGTCCTTTTTTCTTTTTGGAATAAAACACTATTTGCTGTGTTAGGTCAACAACTTTTGCCAAGTGCCAAAGGATTTGGGGCAAAGGGTGAAGGGATAAATAGCCAGCACAGTACCTGTGTTGGGCCTTAAGGAACATAACTGAGACAGTTTATTCCAAATCAGTAATAAATGTGTATTAACAGTGGCCTCAAAACACAGAGATTTGCAAGCTGCTAGTGATTCCAAAGAAAAGAGGATATGAAAATTCCTTTCAGGTGAAGATTTGAAAGACCAGAAAAAGAACTGCAAGTACTTCATGATACAATTATCATGTTTTCATCCAAGAAAGATATTTTGCTCTAATTGCAGAGTGCATTTAGAACAATATTTTACACATTTTTTAGTTCCTTACTTACACTGCATCTTATTGAGTGTTTCACAATAACTGAACAGTTACATCAAAAAGCATCTTTAGCTGTGTCCATTGTAGGTACAGAAATGAGAGACAGGGATCAGCTGGAAGTGTGAGCAAATGAACACAACTGAAAGCTATTGTAAGAACACTGTTTCTGGGACTTTTGGAGTAATAGCAGCCACTTCTCCTAAATTCATCATTTGTATTCCAGCAATAAGACCCACTTAGGAGATTCTTCAGCAAGATGGAGAACAAAACAAGAAGGGGAGTTATTCCAGATCAACCAGTTTCCAGCCTTGTCATGATTTTGAAGTTCAGTTCTGAAGGACAGGCCATTTTTTCTCAGAAAGCTAATGTTGGCTGCAACTGAGAAATTGCTGCATCTACCCAAAGTCCCATGGAGCCTGTGCAAGAGATTTAATAGCATAGAGACATCTGGTAGTACTTTGCTCTTCATGTCCATTTATAAAAGATTCACAATCCTTGTGTACCTTACTAGTCCAAACACATGGGCAAAAGAACACAGCCAATTTCAGGCCCAGGATGGAACTGAAGGACTGTACCTGTGCTACCAGGTCAAGCAACTGCCAGCAGATTTATAACATTTAAACTGTTTAATAAACAGTTTCATCATTTAGCCGCGTGATAGTTTCACACCTTCATTCAGCCTCCCATACAAAGTGCTGCTCATTTACTTGAACAATTTTGTAATCAGTATTATTTCCTGTCCTTTCCTGACTCTATACTACAGGGCCAGGTTCCACTCCATACTGTGAGAAAGAGAGCAGAAGAGAACTTCATCACATGACCTAGAGAACCTCACCATGTTCACCCTGGTTTTGCTTCCACTGAACTCATTTGCCAGAAATAACAGTAATCATCCATTTAGTCCAAGTGGTCTACACAGTTTTCCAGAGGACTAACCACACCCCCGTGTCACACGGGTCAGCCACACTTACCCTCTGCATGTCCAGCCTGACAATGCTCATGCTTGTGAGTTGCCACCTAGAAAATAGCTGTTTCTTCTCTCATAGAGATCAGATAACATTGTCTAGTGTAAATGCACTGTGTTTTGCAAGCAGTAGAACAACACTCATCAGCTTAACATGGAACATTTGCAAAAAACTTTCACCAAAATTTTTTCTTTAAAATAAGCACCTTATCTCAGAAACACGCTTCCTTCTTCCCCCTTTTGCTTTTCCAGAAAGATCAAGTTAACTTCAGTTTGAATTTAGAAATAATCATATTTTGCAAGAAATAGCTAAATCTGTCCAGTATAAAAACAGTAAGGTCAATCTCCAAATTGTAGTGGTAGTTATGGAAGAAGTTTTTTTTTAAACTGAGTTTATTACATTTACTCTTTTCCCTTTATCAGCAGATCCATGAGGGGCACAAAGAATAACATTTTTACAAGTTTGCATCTACACAGGTCTATATCAAATCGATCATCATGTTAATTAACTCCACCACCACTATTCTTAATAAGGTAATGATCTATGTATGTGAGCTAAGCTAATTAACCTGTAATTCCAATTATTTCTTCTGTATTCTCTTTAAATAAGATGGCACAAACTATGGTACCTCTTTTCTCATAAATTAATCATGATGCTTTCATTATTCCAAAGCTTCATTATTTCCCTAAATGCATCTGTGACAATGTGTTTTGGTTTTGGCTTTATACAAATTCCTTTTAAAGTCAGAAGGTTCTTAATGGCTTCTTGCCATTCTTCTCTTTTTCCCTGTCAGCACAGGAAGATAATCAACTCAGCAAATGCAAGTAACTGGCACCGATTTACCTTTTCTGCTACTTCTCGCACTGATTGGACACTTGTTCCATAAAGATGATTATTGTACTGGCCAGCTTCAATGAACTTGTGATCCTGAATATCCTTCTCCATTTGCTCTCGAGAAGTGACAAAATGGTAATCACGTCCATCCACCTCATAATCTCGTTTTGGTCTAGTAGTATCTTTAAATATAAATCAGTAGTTTTTAAAACAAAAAAAACCAGCGAGTTTCTTCCTACAATATCCAAAAATAGTGTCCCATTTATACTGCAAAATTTTCACAAGCAAGTGACTATTGACTATTAAGATTGGTCTATTAAGTTTAGAGAATATATTAACTTTTTTTTAAACTCAACATATACAGTATGTCTATTAAAAATTAACAGAAAAGTGTAATTCAGAATTGCTTTAGTATTTGCTGAGACTTACGTGGAACACATGAGCCAAATTTGTCTGGAAATTCTGAGATCAGGTCATCATTTATTCTGTCTTTCATGGGTCCCAAAACAATCACAGGTCGAGTGTAATTGACTATTAAACGTAAAGGAATAGCAGCAGTTACATTTCAGTAAGATTGCCAACTTCTAAGAGTTCAGCAAGATAAGCTTTATCACATAGCAATGATTTTAATACCTAAAAGAATATGTATCCTTAAAGAGAATAAAAACATGTTGAAGAATGTAAATCAATTAATACCATAGTCAAGTAAGATGATAGACCTTCAAAATTCATGTTAATATGTGATGTATGTTTACTTTGACTGCCACCTTATTTGATAGGTAACACAACAAGTATTCCCAAAGGACATCCTTTTCCTCAGAGTAATTTATAAGTGTATGAGCCCTGTGTCAGATAGTGTAAGTCACCTGTTAGCACCTGTAGTAGTGAATGGAAACGCTAAAAATTCCATATCTACCTTCACACGGTGAATCAAGATCAAGACAAAGGTGAAAAGACACCACACCATTCGAATGCAAAAGCATTTTATTTTAAAGGCAAGCGTAAGGAAATACTTTCTCCTATTGATTTCCATTTCATTAAATTTTACCTTTTTTTTCTGAAAAAAAACCCTTGGCGATTACTACCTCAATTATCCATAGAAAAAGACTATACAGAAATGGGAGATTGGTTTAGTAACATTTCAATTAAACTTTACTAAAATAGACAAATTATCTATTCACACACTTTTTGCTGTGCAGAAACAGTGAGAATGCTAATGCAATATGAAACAGGAAAAAACTATAATTTCAGAGGTTTGCACTGACAAAACTATATTTTCCTTCTGCAGTGTAAACCACACTAGAAATTATTTAAGTAGCACACCTTTGGATTTTGCACAAAATAATTTAGTGATTTTATTTAATAATTTACGCCTTTATGATTCATCCATTTAAGTAATGCTTAACAAGTTCAAAGGAAGCTTATCATGGTGCTTAACTAGAGTACAGGAAGCATTCTGATAATTCAGATTATATTTATTTTATACTGAGTAAGGTCTACAAACCTTCTTGTTGATTGACCGGTTCATAAGACAAGACATATTCCTCTTGGCCACCTAGAATGTAAACACAAAGACGTAACTATGTGTTTTTTTCCTAAACCAACAGAATTAGATCAAGTCATTCAATGGACTACAGTGATACAGACATTCCTCAGCAATTACAATGATACTGATGAAGGACACCTTTCAAGAGCGATGAATTATAGAAACCACAAGGATAAGCCAAATACCAAAACTTTAAAGCATAAGACACATACAGTATAAATAATTTCCTGGTGTACATTAGCATGTCAAGCTGATGTCAAGCACAAGAAGAATTTTAAAGCATTCCTGAAATGCTCTTATCAAGTGTCCCTGGATGCAGTGCATGCATGCTGTCATTCACTGCTAGAGGCAACACCACCCATGTCATGGACCTTCTCCATACTCTGAAGCCAGCTTTTACAGAAACATCTTTCCATATTTATACAGGGCTGACAAACATGTATGTCAAGGTGTACAGATCTTCCATTAACTTTATCATGAACTGGCATTTATACAAACATCTTCAGCCACTCTAACTCTACCAAAAAATACAATTGTATATACTAAATAACTATTATTATATCAACTAATTTTTAAAGACAGTTGAAGACAGAGAATGCTTTGGATTGTTCTCAGTGCCAGGAAGTACATTAGCAGTGAATGAAACTAACTGAATCTTGAACTTTGACAGCTGCAGGTTTTTTAAATGTTAGTGAAAGCATCTGAAATATACCTCAATTGCCACCTCTCTAAAAAGATTATTTCTAGTCTAACGTTATATCTCTGAGTAAAATTTCTTGCAATGAAATAACCAAAATTAATTCTATGTCAGTAGAGAATTTATAATTCTGAAGACACAAGCTCAAATTATATGACATTACTTTGAAGAAAATACAGTCCTTCAGTAACTCCCTTGGGGTAATTTTGGACCCTTTTTTGGTGTTCATAAGCCACTTGAAACAGGCAAAGGAACATACCAATGCTATACCACAGCTGCATGGAAACAGATTGCAGATGAAGGCTTTTATAAATTCACATATTGCTTCTATAGATCTATTCTCTATTTCATAGTAAATACCACTGATATTTTAAATCTAAATTTTATAATTTCATTAATAGAAATATTTCTCTTATTTTGCAATAGATTTGTATTCAAACTGTCCTACAGAAATACATGAATGAACATTTTAATTTCCTAAATTGTTGCAAGTGAGGAATACCTTAAGACAGACACAAAAACATGCAACCAGTGAATTTTAGTATCACAAAATGTTACGCATGCAAATGGATTTTAGAAGGACAGTATATACTTTCAGAACCCCTAGACAGAGGAACTGGGAATCACCAGCTATCAACTCATCCATGAAAGATCCAGCTCACATATAATTAGATACTTCTTTGGAAAAGCCACATTGCTACAAGGTCAAAAATTAGTTAAGCAAACTACTAAAGAGATAGTAACAAGTAAAAAGCATCCCCTAATTGAGGGCAAAAAGTATATATTGTCACTGCTTTTCAATACTTTGGAAAAATGAATATTAATAGAATGAACCTTTTGAACAACCGTACTCATCTGTAATCAAGATAACTTTCATATTAGACAGCAGTAAGAAGAAATTAAAATATTATTTTAAGAAAAAGTGCTCAGAATTACACATTCAGATAAGCAAATCCATGACATTCATAATAAAATCATGGCTTCTCAAGTAATAACAGTGTAAAAAACTAACTAGGGGTACCAATAATGAGCTTTAAACATAAATAAAGCAAGCTCTTAGAAAAACCTTGGTAGTGGGGAGAGGAAAGCAGCAAATTTATGAAGAAACAGTGATGGTTAGATAGCTTTAATGGTGTGTCATTAAAAATAGTTGACATTTCTAGGTTTGTCAAAGACAGCACCCATGCATGCTAAATTTTGTGATATTCTCAGGGAACACAGATGCCTCCCTCAACTGGTTTATTTTCAATTACAGTCTACAGCACCATTAGCATTTTGTACACATGTATAAACTCTCTCCTTCAGTGTAATCATCTGGAAGAAAACATGTGGATCATCACCTCTGAAGAGACTTGGAGCTCCTGAACAAATATATCTGTTAATGAACCTCCTTCCTTATTATCCCTTCAAATTATATCTGTTTCTGCCCATTATGCAGTTAGCAGGGAGCTACTGTCACACTGTGTGACTTTTACTGTTCCCGTCTTTTCATGTTCCTCTTCAAATACCCAGCTTTGCCATCTTCCTGCTCTGCTCTGTCCTGGGGTCCTGCTCTGGACTGCAGCCTTACTGGAAGCAAACAGCAGGACTGAAGTTCCTGCTCTGGTTTAAGACATTTTAAAGCCAGTAAAGCAGCCTCATGCAGCACATGAACCACTGTGAAGATGTAGTGCTGCTGCAGCTGGGGTAATACTAAATAGTACTGTAGTTTATACCAGTAGAAAAAGCCATCTGAGTGTGGTATTTAAAAGATACCGTGACTTCAGAGGGAGAACTGGTGTATTGATTTATCCTGACTCAGCACTGGATGTGTGTCGTATGCTTTGAAGACAATTCATACTAAGCACCCACACTTGACAAAATAAATGAGCTGAAAGCAAGAGTAAATACATGTTTGCTTATCTGTACTTTTATTAAATACATATAAAATCTGAGTATCAGTTATGAAAAAATGTAAATAGTTATGGAACTGTTTAACAGATTACACAGTTTAGTTACACCTCCAGTATTAGGGCTCAACTACATATAATTATATTTGTCAGCATTAAATTTACATTTGGGATTTAACATGTTTAGATAGCTCACATAATTAAAAAAAAACAAAAATAGGAATAGATTCAAATTAAGCTGAACTAAGAAAATCATAGACCGCAATAAAAATAGGAGGTTTGTAATGATTCCAGTCAGTTTTTTAAAAACAAAGATATAGCACAATTTACAGCTCTCCACCAAACACAGGAATATGGATTTCACCTGAAGGTGACTGGGAAGTTGTATCTAACATGTAAATACCCATAAAAGACAGACAAACAAAACCAAAGAAAGAGCTACAAAACAGAGGTTCTAAATAAACAAAGAACTTAAAACACTTACGGTAACTACTTTCACTATCGCTGGCATTAGAGGTTACATGCTCTGAAATTGCAACACAATGGGAAAAAAATAAGGAACATACACTGATGGCATGAGTCAAAAAGAAAATCGACACAAAATAATCCAGATGAAAGGCAATAGTGATATCAGAAAGCTGCAATCAATACATACTGCATATAAAAGTTTTAAGGTACTTCTCATAGCTCTCAGGATCAAGCGTAATTTCATATGAAAGGAATTTATGTTAATAAAAAGAAAAACATTAAATAGCACATCAAAATAAGATTACAAAAAGTACACTAAATCACAGTTCACATGTAACCCTGCAGTTTTTAGGTTTTCACTTGAGGATGAATTTTGTTGTGTAGAAAACTATGGGATTGTGCATTTCAACTTTTATACAGGCTATTTATTGATCACATTGAGAATCTTGCAGCAGAAAATACTGGACTGTATTGTAGGAGGTACAGAGTAGCACATTCAGTAATTGATGCTTTCCTATGGTATATGAAATAGTTACTTGAAGTGCAATGCTGAATTAAGATTTTATTTTGTTTCCCAGTAATGCTTTAGTTTGCAGAGCTCTTCACTTTCATTTTGGACTATCTATATTAATTTCTTTACTTTTTATTATGGACTATATGTTGATTTCATGCCTTTTGCATAGTAATCAAAATACTTTGGGTACAAGGCGTTTACATTTACTTTTTTAGTGTATGTAGCTGTGTTAAATATGTTTATGATAAAAATTAAAGCAATTGAAGAATTTGAGGTATCAAATCTATGGCTACCTGAAAAATTCTACAAATCTGGTGAAGTATCAACTTCAATGTTGCTGAAGTTGATTGAAAAAATCGATTTTCATGCCACCCAATGAGTGTGTCTATTTGTAACACTAATTTTCACAGGTTAACACTGCATAAAAAAACTTGTGTTTGAACTATAGAAATTACATACAATTAATTTGAAATTATGTACCTGACTGTGTGCATGCAATTATATTGTCATGAGGAGCTTTTGTAATACATTAAAGTCAGTGCAGTTCCTCCTTGAGAATACTGAAAGGAAGGAAGCAAGGGGACTCTAGAGGTACGAATACAGTAATGAAGTAAGTACGCTTCTACTGAGTAATAAATATTTTAAAATTAATCATATGTAAAGTAATTAACCTTTTAAAATATTTTTGAATAAACTGAACTAATGTCTTAAACCCACAAATCTCTGCCTAGACTGAGCTCCCTCATTTCACTTCTGTGCAGGAAAAACAAATACTTCCTAATGTCTGCAAGTACAGAAATGTGAATCTACTTCCATTTCATTTTCTTGTCTTGGAAAAACCATGACCACAGTGGTAAGGAAGAGGCAAACTGATGTTTAAAAGCCTCCTGGCAGAACATGAGAGGGAAATGTTGTCAAATGGGAATACAAGTGGTGTGATACTGTGATAACAGGCACAACTGGTGAAGATGTAAATCCTAAACTGCCAGCAAGAATAGCAGTCTGGCAGAGCCCAAGTAACCCAACTTGCATTAAACATGGTAAGGCAGTTTCAAAAATCTGACTGTGCTGAAAAACAGACTGGAAGTTGTTTATACAACAGAATCACCTGGAGATATTGCTGGACCATAGTACATAGTTTAAACTAGTATGATCACCAGGCCATAAAGGCTGCTTACGATCTGCTCTAAACCATAAGGCCGTAAAAGTTGCTAAGGTCTTCTAGTCTAGACCAAGAATTCCTTTGAAAGTAGCCATTTCAGAAATGAAAAATTAATCTTACAGCTACTAGAATTTTCATTTCATGATTGAGGCCAGGTACAGAAGTACCCTGACTCGTACATCTAATTTCACCAGCACTGTGCCAAAAAGTTATGCCCCGGGAAGAAATCTTACCTTTGACAACCTCTAGTCACACCTATTTAGGGACTAATTTTCCTACTGCATGAATACCTAACAGTGCATGTGTTTAATATCTGTGATGAAAGCAAGGTCTTGACTTTTTTTACTTGTCATTTTAGTATGTTTAGTGGTGAGGGTGTGTACACAAAGAGATCTGCTGAGAGGACTTGGCAACTTCTGAATCTTAATGTATTCAAACAGAAACACAGCAATCGTGATGTGTCTCCTCTGTGAGCTACCCCTCCACCTGGCCTAAGAGCATCATAAGCATTCAAGTTGGACAGAAGGTTTTGTTTGCTTTAAGAGGCTGTAAACATCAGTCACCTGGAGAGAAGAGTGAAAACTGTAACTAGTTAAAGCATGACAGCAATGGTTGTAATATTACTGTAAAAAGCCAAAAGGTTATTTTTAAATAAATAAAAATACAAAGACAAGATAGAAGTGACATTAAAAAACAACCATCAAATCTAAAAACACGGTACTGTTAAAGACAAACAAGTAAGCACTGGTAAGCCTCTGAAAAATAAAAAAAAAATCTAATGTGGTAGTCACATGAACTTTTACATTGTTCCTGAAAGCAAAAACCCCCAGAAGATTACTAACTAGGAAGAGCTAATGAACCATTTTTAGTCAACCTCCTTATGCCAGTAGAGCACCAGTCTCAAAGAGATCTGTCAAAAAAAAAAGTAGTAATTTTTCAGATGGAGGTTAAAATAACTTGGGAGTATTTTGATCACTTACTCAGGCCTTTTGATCCCATGTCGTCAGGGACCTCCTGCAGAGTAGTCCCCAGAGGGCAAGCAATAAAAAGACAATCACAAAGAAAATAATTGTCAGTAATATATAAAATAGGCGCTACGACAGGAGACAGTTCCCAGAACATCACAGGGAAAAATAAGTCTATAGGATTTGATGTGACTGACACATGAAGTGTAATCAGTAATGCAAATGGCAGAGAACAGTTTGTTTTGAACCTGGTCAGAATTAGCAAATTTATCCAACTTCTTTTTGAGAAAACACATGGGTTTTTTGTGATAGTAACAACAATGAAAATCAAAGTAACCTCTCTTCATTAGGAAAATCCAATTAGAATGAATGACTTTGAAGAACCAGTCTAAAGGGACTGATTTGAGAAGCTGGTAAGTTCTCTGTCATACTTTGATCGCTGCAGTGCCTTCTCCTCCAAGTCAGAAACAAGGAAGCATCACTGACAGCACTGGAAGGCAATTAACTCCTCCAGTTATTCAACAGTATCACCCAGTTTATTCCAAACTGGGATTCTCCGGTGTTAAATTTCACTTTAACAGCAAACGAATGGTTGCACTGATTTTGTAGATTGGTTTGCCATCGGCACCACGAGCTCCTCAGCCTGTTGCAGCTCATGAAACTGTCTCCATGGTAACACCCTACTGCAATCTAGCAGGCCCTTCTACTGCGCTTCGCTCTCCATCGAATGCCACATACTTACGGTCAATATCACTGGTTTCCTGCTCACTCTGGTCCTTGTTCTTGTAGAAGGGAAATTTTCGGGAAAAGAGGTTCTTTTTACGCTTGTCATTGAATGACTGCTGAAGAAGAGAAGGAGGGGCAAAACAAAGGATGTCTAATGTCTGTGTGAACAAAGGCCCAGACCAGCAGCTTTGTGGAAGCTGACTCCTACAACCACACTATGCAGTGAATATTCAGTTTCACACCATCTCCTCAGCTCATGAGAAATAGAGATCAGGATCACGGCTTTGCTCGTACCCTCTGTATTTCACATGCTTAGGACTGAAATAACTGGCAGGCTTGGTCGTTCTGTGCAGCCTGACCTGTGTGTCACAAATTTAGGCTTGCTGGGAGTATAAAAACACCTAAAAAACTAAGCTGCTGTAAGATGGCCAAACCATAATGACTCCAAGTCAATTAAATGACTAATACTATCTCCTACAGAGGTATCTTTTTTTTTTTTTTTAAAAAAAGGCCAAGGCTTCACACATGCTTTTGCAAACAGCTGATATGATAACAACATGCCAGAAGTATTTGCCAGTGTTATCCATTTGCAATGACAAAACTGTAAATACTTTGTTGACAATTGATAAACAACATATCATAAAGAAAAATGCAACTTAAAAGCTGCATCGTCCCAAATGCTCTTACAATAAAACTAAATGACAGTGAAGTAGGAAAAAAGGAAAAAAGAAATGTCTAGCTAAAATACCCAAACAACTAAAAATCCAAACCTCAAACCTGTATTTGTTTCAATGTTTCATAACTGCAATCCACTGCAAGTTCACCAAAAGAAATTATTTCACTCTATGCAAGACTGCATCCCAATATCAAGATTAACTTTCAAAAGAGACAAACTCATTTCATTTGTTTATTGTGGTAATTATGTTTTTCAAGGGTGCCTTTATAGTCACCATGTCAAAACCCCTGTATATCAAGGATCACATTCAGCAACTTTTGACAATAATTGTGTTGCTGAGAAATTTCTGTATCTCAGTTGCTACAAATATTTCTAGAGTTACCTGCATAGACTTATACATATACACCCATGTGAATACAAGTGATTATTGTGCTCCTTGTCCAAGTGATGGAGAGCATCAATGTGTTTTCATTCATATACAGGTATGTCTGCAGGTATAACTAATGCAGAATTTAGTATTATCTGCCATGTTTTCTACTGAAGACATTATGTGACTACAGCATCTTCAATTTGCTGTTCTAAGTAATAAAGTGACAATATATAAATAATTCAGTAATGTTTTTCTTGCAATTATGCCCAGAACTAAAGCTACAGATAACTTGAAGTCAGCTGAAACTTCTATTCATCTTCAGCCAATCTGAGCTCATCTTCCTCTATTATAGGCAATACAGCTACAAAAAGATGTATCATCTTTCTTACCAGCATTAAGTATGGAATAAAATACAGTCACAACTACAGGCGAAATAGGACAAAGATTTTTCCAGTGCTGGGCCACCTTCTTTGCTACAATTGCAAAACTAGCATTTGACCTTCCAAAGCAGAATGCCTATTGTATGACACAAAAGCTGCATCCTGCAACAATCCTTCTGGCCATCTGTTTTAATACAGACTTGCTTAGCAATAGCAGATGCTGAAACATCCAGTGATAGTTTCATTACCAATGCTTTTTAAAAAAATTACTTAAAATTATCAGATATTAAAGAGGCACATGGTACCATGGGAGCACAATCAGTGACATTGAGCTCTGGAAATAGCAATACTGGGCTAAGGAGGAAATCCATAAAATCTTTAATTGGCTTGCATCTGTGTTTGACTAAAACTGTTATTCCACTGTAAGAATTGGTAAATTACCAACCTGACACATGGACAAAAGATCTAATTTTGAGCTAATCGTACACTTGCAGGAACCATGGTTGGCAGGGGCAAAAATTTTAGGTTATGGTCCTCCTGACCTTCTCTACCTGAAGTCAAGTCTTTGCAATTGATTTCTCACAACCAAAAAGGTCAATGTCATCTACAGAACAAGGATAACAAAGAAATACGTGCAAAGGAAATCTTTGCTGAGTATGTTGAAAAATACTGTAATGTGAATTTCAAAAAGTGGAAGTCTCACATCTATATAATTGTTTCATTCAGGCAAGTCCTTTAGTTTGGTGAAGTAATAGAAGACATGAGTTTAACAAAGCTAAAATAGTGCAGTTTAACTGAGGTGGTGAGACTCTGCAATTTGTACAGTTAAAATAAAAGGAGTGGCTGATTTATTGTACTTCATAAAACATATTCAGGTTCTTCACTGGAGTTTTGAAAATATTTCATAATAATAATTGTTTTAACTTTCTGTATACTAAGTCTTACTGAGCTAATATTAAACTTTATATACTGCATGTATAATGGTCAGAGTTAGTTCCACTGCCAAAAAAAAATAAAAGAGAAAATAAAAGTATTATACTGATTTTGAAAAAAAAAAAAAAAGATTAGCCAAAGGATTATTTTTAAAGATACCATGATTATAAAAAGCTAGAGAGATTTGCTTATTAGTTGAAAATGCATAGTAATTGCATTAAATTTTTCATAAGCCCACTGCAAATCATACACAGGCACGATAAGCAAAAATATATTAAACCAGAAGCAGCACAGAAAATGAGATAAACATGTATACAAAAGGAACAAACAAGAAAAAAATGTAGCCATTTCTGCTCCAGATTTTTTTGCTTTCCTTAAGATGAAAGGAACATGGATTTTAATGTTAGCTATCACTGGGGTTATTCTTCAAGTTCTTAATGTAGAAATTTTCAAAAACTGTATCAAACTGGTATCTCATCCTGTTCATGGAGGATTAGCATACACAGACACAGGAAGATACACAGTCCATGAGGACATGTATGGTGCAGACATCTTACTGGGAAATGTCTCATCATGACAGAAGGGTACTTGAAGGAGAAACTCTAATGTTAAAACATTTACAGCTGAAGCAAAAGACTATGAACAGTGTAAGCATGTTTGCAAAATGAAATGTTACTAAAGAAAAAGAACGGCAGTTCTGTATCAATGGCAAGCGTAGTTGCTTTTCCACTCAGTATTCCATGCATGTCTTTGGTGCTGTGCTGGTACACAGGAACTGGGCACCAGCTCCTCTAGTGGCTAAACGCTACTTCAAACACGTCATTCAGTAACTGTTTGCAGTTTATTGGTAGACAAGCTACAAAACCATGCAATTATCCTTCAAAGAATATGATAACATTTGAAAAAAATTACTTAATGCAATGAAAAGAATCTGAAGTATTTAAGCCATTTTCCTTATGTGACTTCCAAAAAGCGAACTCAAATTACCATGTCAGTTGATATCATTTTATTGCAATACCAAAATATGAGCGCACCAAAACAGAAAAAAACTGCAAATAATCCAGTGAACCTTCAAAGCAGTACCATAACTGTGCATCAATCAGATAAAGTAGCTAGAGATACTAATTTCTTTCTAAATAAAAACCTTATACGGAAAGAATTCTTTAATAACTGAAACCTTTTCCATGTAGAAGAGGGATGTACATACGGACTTGACAGTCTATGCTTTAAAGGCCTACAATATCAAGATAAATAATGAAGCTTTAATATTTCCTCAGGAGCTTAAAGCATGTTTCAGATTTTTAAAAATGACAATATATTACTACTTTAGAAGGCTCTTACATCTAAAATGCATATATCTAAGTTTTGAAATTACTACTTATGTACTATGGGTAGAAATTGTAAGGTTGTGAAATTCTTTCTCAAATTTCAGAATGACCAAAACATTGCAAAAAAGCCTCACCCTTAAAATAATAAAAAATTTGGCTGCTGTGCCATTATGAAATCGCTATAATTTCAGCTACAAACATCCCTGTTACTACTTAAGTAGCCTCACTGCTTTCTCACCACTCATTTCCCATCACATGTACTGGAACAGGAATCGCATGTTGTGCAGTGAACTGCAGCAAGGGACTGACTAAAATTAAAACTAGGATTTATTTTGTATTGGGTTATTTTTCATCTACATTGGTTATTTTATATGATTTAAGCACAGCTAGATCAGTATTTGCACCAACAGTGAGTGGCAATGACATACCAGCTGTGAGCTGGAGGCTGATTCTGGGTGCCAGTGGCATTAAGTCTTGAGTTTTGTTGGCCTATGCCCCTCCCCACAATTCTTTAAAGCTTCTATAGCCATAACCATCACAAGAAGTGACTATAAGCTCTCTGGGTACCATGTACTTTGTAAAACCTCATTTCATCAGAGGAATCCTGTTGAGCTTTACTTCCTTGTTTTCTAAATACATTAAAAAAATTCTTGTAGAAGTTTTTACTTTTTCTGAAAATTGGTACTAAGTCCCTTCTCAAATAAAGGGAGTCCAGGAGTACAGACCACACTCAAGCACTGCATTGCTCTATAAACAGCACTTGCAGAGCTGTTAGAAATGCCACTATTGAATACTTGATTAGGATATACATCTCCTGTTATAATACAGTGTTAATAAGCATATATATTTCTATGCTAATTCTTTAAACCATTTGCAGTATTTTGGCAATTAAAGGCTGCTTTGGTGCTCAGAATTATTTCTATTTGACAGAATTCAGTCAATTTTGAAGCAGTCTCCACACATAAACCACTGAAAAATGCCAGGTTTAATTAGCACTTCATTAACTCACCCCTTTATCTCCTCTTGCTTTGGAATTGAATTTCACCGTCTTTAACCGGGCTCGCTCTTTTTTCTCAACTCTACCACAAAAACATACATAAAAATGGCAGAATCAGCAAAACGCCAGAACTTCATGTTACTGCTTGTTACAACATAAGTATTTTGGTGTACCTTTTGTACTGTACATTTTTATTGCTTATGACACATTCAGAAAATGGAAGCCTGCTAATGGAAGACTGTGTTGGAAAAGTAGGGAATTAATTTTCAAATGATGAGCTGAGATGATTTGATGGCTATATGTGTTCAGTAAATCTGGAAGGTGCAAGCAGAAAACACGATATGGTAAGTGAATGGCCTCAATTATCAGTCAACAGCAGATACTAAGATTCAGAGCACCTAAACTCTTATTTGAAGCTCTAAACAAACACCTCATCTCCACTGGCTACCAAGGAATGATTTTCCAGCTTTCCAGGTTCTGGGTAGAGAGAATTCATGATAATTGTCATGACCTGAATAAAATTCACTTTGCACCTTTTCATACATAAATGATGTACTGTTGTTAAACCCACATGTTATGAACCCCACAACTTGTTTACACTGAGAACAGAGAAATGGACATGGAATCCTAGGACTAAATAGGGTTTTAGCAAACTTCTCATTGAGTTAATCAGAATTGCACTACACTTTAAGAATTGCACTACACTTTAAAAAAAAAAAATCTAAGTGGCTGATATGGTACATTAACATCAGACAAAAAAGCATATGCAAGATCTGTATTAATCACATCAGATGTTTAGTAGTAGGCATTTCAAAGTCAATAAAGTATGACATACCTCCGTTTGCTTGGGATAACTCCAATTTCATCACTTTCTCCATCTGGAGTTACCTGCCGGGCTTGCCACCATTCGTCATCAGAAGCATTAATGACATGGAGAATATCACCAAATTTGAAGTTCAATCCTTGACTTGGAAGGCCACTATCTTTAGTCTTGTCATAATCAAAAAGAGCTCTATATTGAAAAGAAAAAATTAAACATAGAAAAAGGCAAGAAAAAAAATCAGGAGAGTATGAATAGCAAAAAATACGAAGCAAGCTGCCTGTGTGGTTCATAAATGATTGCATCCTTCTGACAGGTACTTACAAGAAGGCTGAATGCACACACAGAGAATACATAACACAGTACCCACACACACTTGTAAGTTTCAATGAATGAGAAAAACTTCATCCAGAGCAAAATTCTAGTGCTTTAAAAAAGGTCCACAGAAGACACCTCCTGCAATTCAATAAGTACTTTGCACAGAGCAAGTTACATGTCAGCCTAGGATAAAAAAGGCAAACCAGTATTTGAAGCATACAGCATTGTCCAAAGTTCTGCAATGTACACTGCTTTATATCAAGTTATAAACTGAAATTATTTTAGTAAATAAAAAGTACTGTCTTTAAAATTAAAGTCAATATCCAGCTCATGAGGAAAAAAAACCTAGAAATATGATCTGATCACCACTTTCCTACTGCAGTACCCAAAGGCAAAGAACATTATGTGAATTCTTTTGGAAAATTCCCAATCATTTCAAGAGAATCTCATCCTTTCTCCTAATGTAAAACTGTTTTCAGATAATAGGCACTTGCAATACCTGAACAGCAGCTTTATGACTACAATTTTATTAACATTCTCTTTGCCAGCGAGGTTGATTTATGCAAGTCTACTATTACCCTGCCCAGGTTCATGTCTGCTTTGTACTGACTCCTGTTCCCCTTCTTGCTCATGAAAGCACAATTGCCTGGAAAGGCACATGATCCATCACACTATGGAACTGATCTGGTTGTTGAAGTGATGTCTTTTCTCCCTGCTGGATCATTTTATATCCGGACCTATTCCCTGGGGAACTGAAGAGATCTGCAGTGTTTCTCCCAGCACAGCAGAGGGTTTAATGAGGATACGGAAATGAACGATGACAGGAGCCTCTTAGCAAACTGCAAGAGCTACTCCTAAGATTCTGCCTTATAAAGGACTCTTCTTTTTCATTTGAAAAAGGTGCATGCAATCTATGTAAAGTGAGTGCTTGTATGACACAGGCAAAAAAAAAAAATCAACTTTATTTCATTTTCCAGTTCACATTTGTCAGTGCTGCACTTTCTAAACAATACCCTATCTTGACCTAGTTGGTACCAAGCCAACCAAGCCAGGTATTTCTTTAGGTTTAAACTGTGTTTATCAAAAATTTTTCCTAGAGGATTAATTAATAGATATTTTCTAAAATGTCTAGAACAGGGAGAAATTTTGAAATGGCTTCAAAATACTCTCATGATACACAGAGCCCCATATTTAAATCTGCAATACCTTTAAGTTATTTGAAAATTTAGGCTTTCCATTTTGAAATAGATTAGAGGTTGAAATACCACCTTCTTTCAGCAGTGCTTCCTTCATGATAATATCTTCTGGTTTAATTCAATAATTATCCTGATTATTTTGCAAGAAAAAAAAATCAGAATCCTTTTTTTCTTTGAAATAGCCAAAATACTGCAGGTAAGAAAATCATACATACAGTAGTTATTCCTCCACATTTATTCTGCACATTTGTTCAAGAGACACTCTGGACAAAAATCATTTCATATCTCAAAATAAACTGCACATCATTCACTATGTACTTTCAATGCAGATTCAAGCTGTATACATTATCACTGAATTAATTACATGCATCATGAAATTTATTTCCTGAGATTTCTTGTTAGCATTCGGGCAATTTTTTCTACCACCACTTCTTTTAACTTCTGGTTTTTAATTGGAGTATAAACTTACATAAGAGTAGGGCCTAACAGCATTAACATGTGTGTTGACTGCATGAGGAAAAATACACAGAAAGCACACTTGGATAAAAACACGATTATCAACATGTGCTCTTCCAACGAGATAGATGGTTACAGGGAATACTTTTTGAAAAATGAAAAGTAGTTTCATCAAATATATTTCCTCTGGTTTTTCAAGTTTGAAATATCAGAATAACAGAGATGCCTAATTACACTGCAGGCAAGTACACTTTTCAGGCCTGCTGCTAATATTAGATCTTATTTTTTTAACTGAATTTCTTAAAATTTCCTAGTCATTTTAAAGCTGTAAAGTTTCTTCAACTTGGAGATGTAACCATTTTCTGCTCTGACTGAAGCAGAAATCAGCGCCATTGTTTGAATTCAGAATGTATCATGCTGGTCAGAAAAATGCACAAAGGTAAAAGTAATTTTCGATTTTAAATGCTACCCACACTGCAAGCTGAGATTTGCCATAGCAGATGAGATAAAATATGGAAAATTTTATCAACATATTTATTATCACAGAAACTTTGTGCCATGAAGGCACCTCACATGTGCTTTTTGAATCTGCAGGTGAATATATAGAGAGAGATATAACTCAGATGCAAAATGAGAAATATTATATGAGAATAAAGATCAAAAGAAACATAAAGCAAAGTAAGAGGGCCATTACATCAGTGCATCTGAATTAGTTGGGGGCAGAGGGTGTGGTGTGGAAGGAGAGTTTGAAGTGTAAGTGAAGAACTGGCTGCTGCTGAATTGCTATATTTGTATTGCCCTCCAAGGACTGTTTCCTAGATTGCTATTCATCATCTTTTGATATACATAGAATTAAGAAGGAAAACCTGTCATTTTACTTCAAATTGTATTTTCAGGCAAACACAATTGCCTTTTCCTTAATATTACGTAACACCCCAAAAATGCTGTTTATAGGCAGACTGTTCACACAGATGCCAAGTTTACAGGGATACAGTGATGCATCTGATGCTATTTGCTAATTTGTTACCATGATTTGGAGACATCATCAGATATGATTTTTCACAGTATTTGTATTTAATAGGTTTTCTGCAATTGCAATTGAATTGCCTATAAGCATTTTACTGCTGGGTTTACTGTTCAATTCAGCATTTTGTTACATAACTGGCATCCTTTAAGGCATATCCAAAACCCAGTATTACTGAAAAAATATAGTTCCAGTTAATAAAATTGGCTTTGAATTGGTACAATTAAAAGTACAGTATGATTATACCAGAGGGACTTATAATAAGGAATAAGGTGGATAACTAACATGTTCTGTCAGTATCTGGCAATATGTGAAAAGATTCACAAAAGTTACTTCAGTGTGGTCAAAATTACATCGGAAACCAGACAGAACAGATGTGAACCCATTCTGTGCATACCAAGTTGCCTACCAGTCTTTGGCAACTTTTGGTGTGATGACAAGAGCAGATCTCAGAAGCCCCATCAGTGCCTTCTGTTAAGAGATGTGGGTAGAAAAGTACTTTTGCTGTGCAACTTTTGCATTTCAGATTTTTGTTCTGACTTATAACAAAGCTGATTATCGGGTCTCAAAAACCTTTCTGGGATCAGGAATCACCAGTCTCCTTGAAGCTTCTGCCAACAACCTGGAGAATGCTGCAAGTTCTGCAGCTGTCAAAGTCAAAAGCTCAACAACTTCCATCAGTGGAATAAAAGCTACATAAACACAAAATGCTTGTCAGAGGCTTAAAATATCAGACCAATGTGTGAACAAGGGCATAAGCGGTTTAGAACCTAATCAGGCTATAGCTAACCAAGCAAAATAAAAGCATTTAGAATTGTGTAGGCTTAGTTATATGATGAGCGCTAAAGCGATAAATCTTGGGATTATGGAAAGGAAGATCTCAGCCCAATATCCATATGTACACCTACCTGTGGAAACTCAGACATGGATAACTGTGATATCAAGTACTTTCCCTTAATATTTAAAGCATTTATCTTTAGAGATTTAAATTTTGACTTCCAAAATACTCAATGCAGACAAAAGTACATATATAAAAAAAGAATAAGATCAGCTCTGCAAAAAAACAGAATCCAGGCAAAGCTACTAAAACAATAGGTTAAAAACTTAACAGCTACCTGTCAGAGTCCAGCTAAACAGAAGCCCTGTGAGTAATTACATTTATTTCAAAGCCTTCAGAAACAGATTGCAAAGGACTACGACTTTTCCGAGCACTGATGCAGTTACTCAGGTAACTGCTTCTCGTGTAAGACTTGCTTCCTCTCCCACAGCTCAGTAGACAAAACACGCCTCGAACAAAACAGGATCTGCTCTGCATGGGAAAAGCCAACAGCACCTGGCCTAGGATTTTAGCAGGTAAATCAGGGAGGTGTCAACATTTTAAACCAAGTCTAACCCAAGCACCAGAACTCCTGGAGTCTTACCTGCTCTACTGAAACATTCTGGGCCCTACCAAGAGGCTACTGCTGGCCCTGATTCAATCCAGAGATGAGCTGATTTGGGGATCTCAAAAAATCAATCTATTTTTAAAAATGCAATCCTTCTACCCACACTCCGTATTTGAAACATTTATGCTTTATCAGCACGCGATAACTGATGTAGGAGTTAGGTGGCACATAAATAAGCTGCACCTTGCCACAATCTCCCTGTTAAACCACCTATTTTCTCATCTGTTTTACCCTCTTATATTTTCACCTCCATTTAGCCTCCTTTATGTTTAACTCGATATGAATAAATTAATAAAGTATACTAGTTTATTTGCTTTGATGCATTTTCTCTGTTTGTTACCATGGAAAAATATTCCATAACAAAATGCTACTGATTATAGAAATACAATTTCTATAAAGCCGAAAATACAACTAAAGTAAGCTAAAGCAAATAAGATGGAAATCTGACAAACCTTAAGGAAGGGAAGACTATAAATTTGAACTCAAATACTGAATAAGGTAGAATATGAAGACTATTGTCACAAAAACATAAGCTGAACTAAGTAAGTTGTTAAGTCTTCACACACACTTAAGGAATATACACACGTTTCTGCTGAAGGACTATCACCTCAGAGGTAGGAAAAAAGGGAAATTATAGCACCACTTCTCAAAGTCCATATAGTGTTCTCAGGGCTATTACTTCCTTTTTCATCTCTATTACATTAATCAATATAAATTAAGCTTTATTTTTAATATATATACCTCTAAGTATCCATTTGTTAAGTTCAATACTTAGTAAATAATTGTATGAAAATGAAAACAAGAGAAATACTAAGGCTAAAACCAGAAGAACACAATGGAAAAGATGATTACCTGACATATAGGGATCTCTTCTGACTGGTTCGCAAAGATCCTGATCCTGAACTAATGCTACTGTTCATCATCTGTTCCCGTAAATCATGTATTTTAGCTTCAAAACGACTGTATTCTGTAAGAAAGAGAGGCATGGCAATTAATTTCCCCAGAACTTCAGCAATTAAACTGAAATCAGATTTGAAATAATTGTGATTACATTGTGATTAGACATAGCAAACACAAAAAATTACACTCCAAAATTCTGTGGTTTTAATCTATAATTCACAGTAACTATTTTTTTCTAAGACAAACATTTCTACTAATAATTACCAATTTCATAATCATAAAAAAGACTGATACAAATAAATTTTAACCCATGACAAAAAGAAAACTTCAGAACATACACGTGAAATACATATTTATAATCAAGAACTATGTAATTTAAATTTTAAATGTTAAGATATGGGAATGAAAAGTGTCTGTACTTTAAAATTACTGGATTTGAATTAGATAAAGAATTTAACACTACAAAGTGGGAAATATGCAAAGAGTTTTCTGAAAAAAGACTGTGTTCCCCTGGGAGCTCAGGAAAGTAAAAAAACCTCCAGAATTCTGGCATGAATCTCAATCCACTTGTAAACGGCATTAGAGATTCAAACTGCCCCCACAGAATTATGTACAATGTAAATCCTGTAAAAACGGATTGTGTTCTTAAGCAGTACTGTGTACTAATAAAACTAAGCTAAATGCATTTGATGTTAGCTACAAATGCAGGCAGTAAAATAGTAATAGCTTGTTCCGGACAAACTCCTGAAGCGAGGTACTTACATGCTGTCAGCATAAAATATGAACTCAGAGCAAGTAAGTTTTTCCTTCAGCTGAATAGTTTGGACTTCAGGATCAACAGACCCACTTGTAAAATCTTCCTAGTCAAAGGAAATGTTCTGCAGCCACCACCTTCCCCAGGAGACCACGTGATGCCAGATTACAAGAAGTCAACACTGGGAGAGCCAGGGTGTGCGTGCTGCAAGCGGCTGCTGGACTGGGCACTGCACTGCACTTCCCAGCTGCACCTTCCCTGCCCTTCCTTGCCTGCACCTTCTTCCCTGCCTGCAAGCATCATGGCCATGCAGGAAATGCAGGACTAACAGAAAGAGCTCTGAAGTAAAAAGTCTTGAGAAAACCTCAAAACTACAGTTCCTTCAACAGTCAGCTAAATACTACAGATGTTTCATCTTACTACATTCTGTAGCCCTTTCTCCCCACAGACTCATCATACAGTGAGCACTAAGGCTGAAGAACAAACCACAGAAGAAAAAAATATTAGTTACAGAAGAATATTGTGTGAACCAGTTTCTGATATATCACTTCATTCATCAGCTACAAATCTGATGCTCTAGCATCTATAATTAACCCTATCCAGTTTATGACAATATGAACAGTCTCTTAAATAACTCTAACTTTTGTCCTTTAAAAGCAAAAGCTAGTAGTTTTCAAAACAATATCTTAGTTTTTGAAACAACACCAAGCGTCTTTTTACAAATAAAGTCCAGATCAAATACTTTACCAGAACTAAATCAGACTGATGAGGTTGTTTGGCAAGAAAACAAAAACATTATTTCCACCACTAGTGATGCTATTATTAATAACAAAAGAATATAAGATAACAGTACAGTAACGAAAGAGGAATATGAGAAAACCACATTTTTTAGAAAGCAACATCCCTTAGGGGAAGGGCTCAGATGCAGTAATGGAACAGCCTACTCCTGCTGTGCTACTGCTCCACTGCACGGGCTTGGCTAAATCACCTCATTTTACTCATTTACACTCAAGAAATGATCTTTTAAGTTCCTCACCTGTTTCTTGGGTATTTTGGAAAATTAAAGCTCTATATATTAAAGGTACGAGAATGGTAACAGAGATTTCTGACATAAAAGATTTTCTTTTTATGCCCCTGTGTAAAATGAAAGCAAGCATGGAAAAGACCAGATAATTCAAGCATTTTCTTGCGCTACATCCTGTTCAGTACTGAAAATATCTGCAGTTCTTTGCAACAGCTAGTGCAAAAAAATGCAAATTTCTGTTAACAAACTATCATGTGTCATCTGCTGGAAGAATCAGATTTCCTCCTATACAGCACATAGATGTAAGAGAGTTAATAGCAAGGCTATTTCCTGCTAATGCTTATCCTATACATCATCCTCAGGTTGCTGGTCTTGCAGTTTCCTGCAATAATTTAATTTTTCTCCTCAGAACTTCTGGGAAGTAAGTGCTGAATGAGTGACAAGGACATCTGTAGGAGTAAGGAGAACAATTTCACCACAGAGGCTCTTGCCATACGAATAAAGCAAAAAAGGAAACTAATGGGCTGGGACTGAGAAGGCTTTATTTCAAAAAAAAGGAGTGCCAAGAAATTTCATACTTAGGAAAAGCTTAAACGCTCTGTGCAGACAGAATCTGGTGAGCTCCTTCAATGTGGAGCAAGCTAAAATTGAGTTATATTTGTCTTACAGACGATTTTGGGAGGAACAGGATGAATAGAAATCTCAAAGTCAGTGGTTTTAGAGCTGAAAAGTAGACAGGATTTTGGCTTTAAAAATGAAACCTTAGCATTACATACAGCAGTACTGAAATTAATGCTGGAGACAGAAAACAAGACAGCAGCAGGACTCCTGATAGCATCAGAAAAGCAGTGCCAGTTTGATACCCAAAGGATCAGAAACCGTCTCCTGTTGAGTAGGGTTGGTTCAACTTCAGCATTATAAAGCAAAGTGAGAGCTCTGCTAATTTGTCTAGGAAAGGTTATATTTCTATCTCTATGATTAAGAAGAGTTGGATACCAACTGTCTTTTGCACCTTCAATCTCTTATTTCCTTCAGCTTATCATCCCCAGATTCTCCCAAATGCTAGAGAACTGTTTTCTTTACAATTCCATTCTCTCTGACATGCATGCATAATAATCCTATATAGTGTGTGACAAATGTGATCATATTTGTTTCCCTAAGTCACACTGAACAGCACAGCAAACTTCCACACAGCTAAGTGTGACAAAGTCATGCAACATGCATTCAAACAAAAATTTTTTAAAGTTTTACTTTGCCACTTAAACATTTCAAGAATTTGGAGCTGGAGCAGGCACAGTGAACAAGAAAAGGACACTCTGCTTTCTTGGGTAACAGGAAATTAAGGAGTTTGGCTGAGAAGGAATATGATTGATTTCATGTGTAGTGGGATTAGGGAAAAGAGAAAGGACATAAGCTATTTAAATGAAAAAATAAAAATTATTTTAACCCAAATGGAGTAGGCTGGTCATAGGAACTCAATTACAAATATGTTTCCAATTTCCACAGCCATCAAAACAGTGAGATTCTGAAACAGTATTTTAATAAGAACTATGGTGGCAGAAGAAACACAGACACCCACCCAAAAAGAAATTAAAAACCCAAAGAAAACCACACAATCCAATCCCTCAATCATTCCAGGTAAGAATTTGATCAGGATGTGAAACCTGATGTATATGCAACACCCAGTGAATGGGACTTAACTTGGGATCTCTTGTAATGTTTTGAATTTTAGGAAAGCTGATGATGATATACATGAAATAAAGGGTAACAGGCAACTAGACTAACATGAACATTAGAATAAGGGCATCTTTTCTTGGATAGAAATTTCTCTAGGTTGCCAATAAGTTCAGAGGCGGGGAGGAAATAGGACCTGCTACCATAACATAGAGCTTGAGGAAGCACAAGCACCTGCTGCTTCAGTTCATAGCATTTATTCAACAGTACCCCACAATCACCAAAGGAAAAAAAAACCCTAAAGCCTACACAGGGTTATACATAATCAGTGTTAAGAACATAGGATTAATAAATCTGGGCTCAAGTTTAAACTTTAAAATTATGCTGGATAAGCAGATGGTGCAAAACTAGGCTAAATCTGCTCTATTTCATGTCTGTACGCATTCCACAGTAAGAAACAAAAAGGAGGGGGGGAAAATTAGGAAATCCTGGAAGATTACTCTGCTCACAAGCTGCTAAAGTGATTTTACCTAGAAAACTGTAATGTTTTCAATGTCAGTGTTTATTTGAACAGAAATCAAACTTCAGAGAAAGGGTCTGACCTCTGAAACTCGCCTGGACTCCTATCTGGGGAGCAACAAGAACGCACAGGAAAGTGGTGAATTGTCTGTACAGGCAGGGGAAAAGAAAACGAGGCCACAATGAAAATGCATCTGGTCTGGCACACACATTCCAGCAAACAGGACAGCAGAACAGAAGGCTACATGAGGGATTGAAAATTCAGCAAACAGCACAGAAGGAACAGCAACACGAGGACGCATGGATGTGCGTACAGGGAACAGATGGCAGCACAGCACTGAGAAGCAGAGATTCTTACATATATTGAACCCACATAGAACTGAGAAAGTTCACTTTAATTAAAAAAGTATGCCCCTTGCTTCCCTCTTCCCATCTGTCTGTGGAAAGCCCTCTTTTAGCAGGACCCATTGGATCTGTCAAAGCAGGACTCTTTTGCTGACAATTTTACATAACTACTGTTTTATATTCTTTTCTCAACTCTCAGAATATTCAGTTTTCTTTTTCATGGTGCCTCCAATCAGAGAAATGGAGTCTGGTAGTCAGGATGGCCACCATCACACCAATCCTGTATGTATCTTCAATTTGTTTTTCTTCTAAAATGCATGGACCACAATAGAATCATCATAAATCATTTTTGAGGAGATATTATATTTTGGTTCAATGCTTTGGTTCATTTATATTAACATTACCTGGGACAGACCACAATGCATTCCACATGTATTGGTTGCTTTCATGCACTCTAATGTGTAATGAGCTTGTACTCATTAATCACTTGAAAGACTGGGCCAAGGAATTTCAAAACCAATTAGAAAGATTGTATTTATATTTAGTAAAAAACACCTCCCACAGACTCTGCAAAACTTAGAAAGAGACTATGTTCAGTCACTGCTGAGGTAAATACACTAGAAATGTTGCTGAAGGCTTACCATACATTCACAATTTTATTTAGTATATTAAAGAGCAGGAGTGAGGTTTTAAAGGATTAAAACATGGGTAAGCCCCTTATAGTGTCTACCAGGGCTATATATAGCAGACCCCTTTTTCTAATCTTAATGGGTCCAGTTTTGAAGATGCTTTAATTGACTAATCTAGATTACTTGCAAAGGAATAGAACCAGATACAAAACAAGCAAGAATAGAAGTCTGGAAAACCAGAGACCATGTACCCAGGCAAACTTAGTTTTAAATACTTTTTTAAAATTTCCTTTTATGAAATTGGGATGCATTGATCTTTTGAACCACCTTTGAGACAACCCATGTTCTCAGCTAGAAAGCAGGGGAAGCTCAGCCTCAGTAAAAAACAATTACTGAAAACTAAATTTGTGGAAGCATTATTGGCTTTATGCTACCCCAGCTTACAGAGAGAAGACTTACAATATATTTCAAGAAAAATGCTCAGAAAACAATTCTGAACTCGGAGGAAACATTATAATTATTACATCATACTCAAAATACATAAGGATGTCTCAAATGACCTTTTAATTTGAATGAACAAAACAATGGGTGTCCATGTGAAATGGAGAGCCCCCCAAGAGCTCTACGCCTCTGCACAGTCCTATACTTCCCCCTTGCTACTCCTCTCCTCACTACATTCCCTTCAAGTACTGAGACCCTCAAGTTCCTGTATCCCTGCTATGTGACATGATCATAATTCTGCCCATCTCTGAATCCCCACTCCCAGGACACACACATATCCAAATTGCCTAGTGCTTCCTCTCATTCTCCCACACTAACATGACAGCTTTTCCTTGCCATCCTGCCTCTGCAGAAAACCCTGAGACACAGCAGTGTAGTACTGAGGTGACTGCAGAGCAAGGGAGCAACAGGAAAATTAAATGGATCAGAAACTGCTACAAATTAAAATGGGTTATGAAAACACTTTTGTGTACTGAAGCAACCTCACTTGCTTTCAAACTGCTGGAGGCCACAGCATTTTGTTTCCAGTGGAATTCACAGCAAAGCAAAATCCCTTTCTATTCATGAATGATATCTTGAAAGGAGGTAGAAATTTGTAGTATAAATGGGAGAATTAAAAAAAGCTTCCAAATAAAGAAGGAAATGAGAACATCCTGACTTCCTAACCACACTTCTACAAAATAATTCCCCATTTCACAAACTCCTGCTTTTGTCCTGCCACGGACCCCTCCTCTATAGATCCCAGCCCCAAGATACCCAAACCCACTGATCTCTGCAACTACCCTGTATCCACACCCAGGAGCACCTGTGCACCACAAAAGGATGTATGAATAAAACCCAGGAGGTGACAAGTTTACAACAGTTGCTCCTGTATAAGCTGCAAGATAAAGCCTGGAATCTACAAGGAGAAAGCACAAATCAATTGAGTACAGTTGTGGTACTAGGCAAGTGGTGTGTGATGCAGGAGCCACCTCTGTAAACAGAACACACATTCTCTGTTCAGCTTTCAGCTGTTCCAAAGAATGCTGGTAAGTTGTTGCAATTTGGTTCAGTACAGTAGAAAAATTTTGTAAGGCATCTCTCAAATTCAGTAGGCACTGCTGGAAAGTAAATGAATGCCAAGAAGGGTATTTTTAGGAATGTGATTACATCTATTTTCACACATTTCTATAACCAAGGAACATTTTGGAGATTTAAGGGAAAATAAGTCAGCAGTTACATAATTTGAGCCATTAATAAAATCAATTTCATTGAGCCATGTTAGCCTACTGCAAGTCCAGTAACTAGTGTTTGATAAATCATGGTGTGAAGAGACAGATAAGGAAAATTCAACCCTACAGCCTAACTCAGGCATTCCTATGAGATAACTGCTTGCAAAAATCTGCTTTTCCCAAAAATGTGAGGAGAAGGACAAATGGGAAATTCCTGATAGGAAAATTCGAAGGGTGGTAGGACGTAAAAACATAAGTTAGCATTCCCCCACCACATTTATGAACATACAAACTGTCATATACAATTACAGGGAGTGAAGTGAGCCAGTCCAAAATGTCTTCCAAATGCCCCTATCATACTGAATTGCTTTATTCAGTTATAATGAACCCTGATGGATGTCTAGAATCCCCTTGATCTGTCCTAGCTGTCAGCATCTCTTACAAAAGCCCACTGGATTTATAAATAAAATACAGGTGCAATACAAGTAGTTATACTGATGCTCTCCATCTTTATGAAGGCATTTGAGAAATGACGATGATCAATGACTTTACAAACTCTGCATTTTAATACTGTTAACCTTTTTCTGAAACAAAAAGTGGCGATAACTATACACAAACACACACATATATATGAAAATAGTTTTTGCCAACTTAAATGAACCAACTGACGGGAAAAGGCAGCCACATGCAGCTACAATTCGGGAAAAGATGACCAAAGAACATATGCACTTTTATCAAGTGCACTCAATCACATGGATGGTATTTTCTATTTGCAAAGTCAAATCTCAAAGTGACTGCTTTTCTATGTTAACAAGCAAACAGTAACCTTTAAGGAAACATTCTCTTCCCTAATCTCCACAATATGAACAATGACTATCTGATCCAACTTACCTCCCACACCAGTCCTGAAGAAGATGACAGCTCAACTTGCATTCAAACTTTTTTGAGTAAGAATAAGGCAGAGATGTCAAGACAGTAGAAACTAGAGCTCTCTGAGGTAGGCTGGCCATGTGCCAATTCATGCTTTGCCACCAAAGTGCAATAGATCTCAATTTTCTAGTTATGTTTTTCCTTCATGGCGTAGTTCCCTATGCACATCATCACTCCAATTGGAATTTTAAGCACAATTTCAGAAAGGGTGGTCACACAGACCAACCATCTTGGTGGGGAAAAAAAGAATCTTTTATTTGATTAATGTGTCAGACAGTGCAGGTCTGACACATTAATTTATTTTTCACTAAGGTGAGGGATCCTTACTCAAGGAGCAAGAAATTGCAACAATTTGAGCTCCCTGTTACAACACTGAAGAGCCAAGCAAAGGATAGGCCACATATAGGTGACAACATTATTTGTTTCCTCTCTCCTCAGAAGAGGGGTGAGAGGGCACTGTAGATTATCTTTCTCTGAGCTTCAAAGTGAACAAGGGAACTTGAATGTCTAAGGCAACCCTTACCTTCTGGACGGTACTGAGCCACAATAGTCACTGCTTGGCCTGCATTCTTCAGGGCTGCTGCCGCCTGCTCGTGGGTTGCTGCTTTGAGATCTACTCCATTTACCTACAGGTAATACAGAAAGCTCTTTATCAAAATTAATGTTGGTGCTTATCACCACACAACACAGACCTGTGGAAAAAAATTAACTGCACACAAACTAGTTTCTCATGCCATGTGGGTTTTCTCTGGTTTCAATATCCTTCCTGAAATCAAAAGTCAGTAAATCCTCTCTCACATATAGCCCTCTTGAGAATTACTGTAACCTTCATAGTATATCAGTTAAGGAATTTGTATTCACTAGGTCAATTTTCTTCTTGTTTAAGATTTTCCTTTCTAAGACACAGAAAATGTTACTTTCTGTGATGTTCAGGGACAGACCATTATGTCATCATATCCACATACAGACAACACCCTGTATGGGTCTGGCATTGTTTTCAATGCAGCAGATTTAAAAATAGCAACAGAAAAAAAACCACTGGAGCAGAAATGTGCGTGTCACATTTTAGACCAAAAGTGTTTTTCATAGTTCAAACTAAAACTTTAACTGCAGCATTTTAGTTAACTGCAGTTAAAGATTACAAAATACCTCTTCTATAACTTCCAAATTACAATGTAATTGTCCAAAGAAATAATTCTCGTAGATTGTAATTTCACAAAGAAACACACAAAATCTTTATGACCTTCAATACTAATATAGAAAAAGCCCTTAGACGGGTATGAGATGAATCTTCCTAAGACTAACAGGGAAGTTTAGCAGTTACTCCATGGAGTAAAGCATACTGCCAAGTGTCTCCGTCTCATTAGACGGCTTAGTTTTGAAGCCTGTATTTTTTCAATTGAGACACACACACTGCTCAGCTACCACACTGAGATAAGTTACTGTCTTCACTGAATTGTCTCTGAGATAGGGATGTGCTATTTTAATATGTTACAGATGAGAAACTGAGGCTAACTGAGGTCCTCAAAGATACTTTGGAAGTATATTGGCATTTGTTCCATCGTCTCAAATTTAGTTCAGTTAAAAATATTCTTTGCATGTCCTTAACTGGCATTAATATCCAGGGAAGGGAATACTTTTATTGCTGTTTAAATAAAAGAAGCAAGGAATCCTACAGAAATTATCCGATCTCCTTTCCTAAGCTCTCCACTCAGGTCAGCTGGCCCTCCTGCAAGGATGAAAGAGATGAAAATTCCTTCTCCATCTTCTCCTCCAACAATGTTGAAACCAAGACCTGTTGATCCTCGGTGCAGGACAACTTTTCTAGGCTCCCTGGATGAATGAAAGAAATATGAAATCTTGGTCACTAGACATGAATGAAGGTAAAATAAACAGTTAGAAAAGCTTGTAGATGCAACACAAGATTACCCTCCCTGTTGTTAGGTGAACTGTATGTATGCTAAATTCCTTATGCTACAATCCTATTCAGCTCTAAATGTCATTATTTAACACTTTTCCATACTGTTCAAGAAAATACTATTTTCTCTCTCTGGAACTTAAATTACAAGTTCTAATGAAAACTCCATTAATAAAAAATATGCCATTACTCCTTTATTTTCACTCCAGTTTGTCAAGCAATAAATATAGCAAAGAACAATTCCAGAAGTATGCATAAGCCCTTTTAAAAAAATGAGAATTTGTTGCATTCTGAAATACATTTTCAATTTATTTGAAACAACTCCAATTGAAAAAGTTAAACCTAAAGCAAGTTGTTGCACTCCGTTTATAGGATCTCCTCCTGACTTGAACAAGGAGAGAAGAAATACTCGTCAAGAGAAGGCCAGTCAACTTCTAATGAAGAAAGACTCCTTCCAAAAAGCTACTAGTCTGTTACTTGATCCAATACAGGAAAAGCATAAATGATCTCAGAAAATTACATTTCTAATAAAGCAGAGGAATTGTGTGCTGCATTTGAAAATTCACTAGAGAGCACTAAAGAACAATTAATGGACCTCAAGTATTTGGAGACATTAATTATTAATTTTCAGGATAAAGTAAGAAGCTACATTTTCCCAAAACAAACAAAAAATATCATCTAGTCCGATCTATAAAAATGACTCCCTTTTTGCACTAGCTGTTAAATGAATTTGGTGTCAAATTCTTAAATTTCACCCCAGTCAACTCTTATATTCGTTTTTTCAGAGTACTATTTTATTACAAATAAATAACATTTTGAAAGCCTATATACATTGCTCTGGATCACAGCAATATGTTAATAAGCAGTTAGACAACATAAAGATGCAGTATCTTTTAAAATAACAATCAACATTTATAAACTTCTTGCTGGGGTGGAGAGAGCAGAAGGTGAGAGGGTAATTTAAAGAAAATCAGCTAAACATTCTTGGAATAGCCCTTGCATTTCAGAAGAAATCTAAACCAGACTTTTACAGTAATTTTAAAGGAAAGCAATAAAACCATAATGCTATCAGGAAGACAATACTTTTGGCTTATGTGTCTACCTAACCTAAGTTAAAAAGAAATACAAAGATATATCCTACCTTTCACTACACTAAAATCCATTCTCCAATTTTTTATGCCACTCAGGTTTCAATCCCGGGGAGACCCTGCCTCAGAAACTGAGTTACATTATCCGCGTCAGATGATGGTGCGGCACATAATTCAGCAACAACATACTGAAAATGCAGTGTAACATCCCTATACTTGCAGAACAGAAGGGCAACAAAATTACAAGAGCTTCCCTTTATCAGCAATGATGAACAAAAGATTAATGCAATCTACTGAATCAGTCTGTTTATGGGAAAGGATTAAGAGCTCTCCAGCCTTCTTGGATTTAGAATCCATCAAAACAAACCCTTGTCTGTGGAGACATAGAGGACCCAAACGTTGCTGGCTTTGAAATAAGAAATAATCTCTAGTCTGCTCACACTACCATCCTAAAAACCCCTGTCAACTAATGCAGCATTTTAACTTTCTGATTTTAACACTATTCTTGGACTGATAAATCATGTGTGTATATATACATATGTATTTAGTTTTCTTTTTACGTTTACAAGTGTTAAGAAACTAACATCTATTTCTTGAAATAAAATACAGTATTCACTAGTACTTTGCCCACAAACACATCTTACAGGAGTTTCTCTGGTTGATGAATCTGACACCTAGCTTTGGTTATTCTTTACCTGGTAATCTCATCATCTCCGAGCATTCCCTTGGGAACTGGTGAATATCGCCCTGGTGATGCTGGGGGCATGGACTGTCCCAAGAAGGCAGATGGAGTGATATGGTTATCCACTGGCTGAGAATAAGCTTCAAAGAGGAGGGGGGAACAAAAAACAAAAAAAATACATTAGGACAATATGGAAAAAGAGCTGGAGGAACTGAAACAAGAGTGACCTCTTCTAAAAACACATCACAGCAGTTCAAATGAGACATTATGAACATATTATTTCTAAGAGCGTGTCACTTCTATACATTCCCCAGTCTCCTCACTGAGTCAGTAAGCAAATTTTTCAGTTTGAATTTGTCTCAAATAAAATTTTTTTAGAAACAGTAACTGGGGATAGTTGAAGCCCATGAGGACAGTCTGGAGATTTATCTCCGCTAAAGCTGTCTTTAAGTTGTCTGAAGTAAATTAAGAATTTCAGTTTCTTAAAATCACTATGTCAGAGCACAAATGAAAAATACAACATTTTAATGTTACACTTCTCCCAAACTGTCAAGGTGCCTGTCTCCTTCTATTCGATGCTTTGGTGTGGAGCATCACATGAGGAAGATGGGATGTGACATTTCTTAGACACTGAACAAAACCATCTTTAAGAGCACAGGTGCTGGTAGCGATGCTCTTGTGGGCCCAGCCATCAGCACACATCACCACAGAGAGAAGGAAATGCCCTCACAGTGGTTTCTTTGCTGAGGTCTCCACAGCAAGGAGAATGCTGGTCTGGCCAAAGCCAAATGATTAAAAAAGCGTTCACATTGAGAATTCCCTAAAAATCAGGAGCTGTTCAACATACATGACTCCTACAACCATTTCTTAGGACAGTTGTAACATACATACATTGCACCTTCATCATTCTGCTCCCTACAAGGATTTCAGAGATCGCGCTACTTAATTCTTTGCGTCTGTCCCAGCACATCATGTAGTTTCTGTGCACTGATAAGAGATTTGGGCACCTGTCCATTTCAAAACTTGGGTTTTTTAGTCACACTGGAGCTTTAGCAACAGATTTTCACAATGATTACCAAACCACGGGGAAATATTTACTTTTCAATAGAAAAAATGTATTTTAATATAACAATATTATTTACAAGTATTCCTCAACATCCATGTCACTACACACTTTTTGTTTAAAGCAAAACTGCACAGAAATAGTTGTTTTTTCTCAGAAAATTTTAAAGCTAAAGCACAAAAAATGGAACGTAAGACTTTAGAACCTCTTTTCCAATTAGTGAAAAATGGGTTTTGATTAAAAAAACTGAACAAATGTTGCACAGTAAAGCAGCTCCGAACATTCTGTTCATGCACTAAATTATCTCATTTCGCAAAATGAATTTACAATTGCTTTTAGCAAGTCAACGGCAGCTATAACAATGCATATTTAATAGGAAGCAGTTAGATTTTTCAAAGCAAATTCTATATTCATTGAATTACAGTACTTTTCATTTGATTATTTTTCAGGTTCCTAAAGCTGCATCATGTTCAGAAACATACGTACCACCTACCATATGAACTTACTGTTAAATTTTCACTGTGTAACTAAAAATTCATCTATCAAGCAACATAACAGTTTATTATTTCAGACCTGTGAGCTGTTCCACAATAGCACTGGCTACATCCTTTATTAAGTTCTACATATGCTTAGAGCAGCCAGGTCCTTCCTCAAGGCTGGTGTTCTCAGTGCCACAAAAGCAAACCTATACAAGGCAAAAAGAGGCTTCCAGGAAGTTCCTGTAAAAAAAACCATCAGACCACCTGACAAGGCCATACTATCATGTGGCTGGTGCTCTTAGTACAGGAGTACTAAAATAACACAGATTTTGCACAAAACCTAGACTGAAATTTGTGCCCCTGGTTCTCCAACAGTTCTCCCGTATCTTTAGCTCTGCATTTTAAAGCTCACCAGGGCAAGTGAGGCAGCCCTGTAACTAAACAAGACCAGTTCCAGAGAGAAAGTCTTTAAGACAACCAAATTCTGATTTTGGTGTTTTGTGGGCTTTTGACTTAACTACCATGGTAACACAAGTTAGCTTAGTGAGCAATCTACTGCATGTGCTGCAGACTACCAACTACTGTACATTGTGCTTTTAGATGTTTCTGATAAAATGAGTATTCATAAAAACCACTGAAATGAAATATACAAAAAATCCTCGCAAAGGGATTCTGAATGTGAGCAGTTTACACATAAATTCAAGCAGTAGACTTTCTACCTTAACATCTTTCGTATCAGACATGACCACAGGCAGCCTCTGTGCACATCTTACTTCTCCTTTATGGTAGGCCTGAACTCCTAAGAACCTGGATAAAAGATCCTCATGGACAGAAATAGGAAGGAGGACTGCAAATACATGTCTCAAAACAGCTGTAGGCGAGTAGGTGAAGAAAGAAGACTGGTAACTGTTTCAATACTCACAATCCAGGTGATTCCAGAAAATATCTCTTTAATATTTGCCATCTGCAAAAAGCTCTTCAGAGTCCCTCAGCTAGAGCTCCTGAGTCCTCTACTACTCTGCTAAATGCCAATATAAAATACTATGTACACCATTTTTCTGTAAGAGGTCTCTCTAACTGGCCAGCTTCCTGCAGAAAGCAGAGGCTTCCTGGCTGCAAAGTTATCATTCCCCTTTATAAAGAAGCAACAGCCTTTGAGATTAGTGTCTCCCTTTGGTATTTCCATCATAAATGTGCAAATTTTGAGGCACAGAGAAAAACCTTTTGTTCTGCCCTGTATTAGAGAAATAGCATATAGCATCTTAGCCACACACTTGTTTCCTATAAGTGAAAGACTGAGGAAAAGACCAAACTGATTTCCTTGAATTAAGTCCCCCAGGCAAGACCTCTGGGTGTACTTTGTGTTCAAAACTCCAGCAGTAGGCTCAGTCTCCACACCAGCTGCAGTAACAGCCCACTGCACTTTGATCAACAGAGACACAAGCTTATGGAGCCTTGGGTACAAGAGGTTTTCCTGTTGTAAGGAAAAGAAACAGACTGAAGATTCAACAAAGGACCCCAGCACTTTGCAGAGGAATGTTCTTTGGTTAACTCTTGACAAAAGTCTGCCAGAAACAGAGTAAAAAACAAGGGTTTCTTCAGGCAGAGAACTGAAGGTTAAAACTGTAGCTAAATGAAACAAAACTCAGAAAATCTACTCAAAGGCACAGACCGCATTTCAGCCCACAAACCTTGTTAAGGGTCACTAAAGGACAAAAGACTGACAGAAAAGACAGGTGGAACCTGAGAAAACTTCTGAGATTTTTTTCAGAATGCTTGAGCAGGAAGAGAAAGGTTCCCAGAAGCAGCTGCTGGAGCTTGAGTCATGACAAGGTCAGAAGATCGGCTTTTCACTTCAGTAAAAGGAGAGAAGTAGTACTTCCCACAAAGGATGGGATACTGAGCTGCACAGAATGCCACCATCTCTCTCAAATCACACAGGGAGAGCAAACAAATGGAGAAAAACTCAGGAGGGAGGACTGTAGTGGGACAAAAGGGGCCTATATGTGTGGCCAGGTCATTTATCTCCAGGTAATGAATGTGAGACTAAGTCACGTATAGTGAGAAATTATATAATTGTCTCTGCATTACGAAGCAATTAACATCAATGAACCGAGTCTCCAGATCATGAACCATCTGAGAGAAATTAATTCTCTGCATGACAAGGGTGCCAACAACACAGTCATCTTGCGAATATCATTGATTTATTAGGATTGGGCAAATTATCAAAAACCAGCTCCTTCTCTACCTTCCTCCCCTCAAACTTTCTTCAGGTTTTGTCTTTGCCCCCACAAAATATTCATAAAGTAAATATTCCAAAAACTGAGTCAAGATATAGCAATAACAGATGAGATACTTTGATGCTGGTCACATCCCAATCCACAGCAGTGTAACTGCATCATTACAACACTACCAGGAACACTATGTACAAATCAGGTTTCCTGTGTTCCAGAAAATCTGAATTCAAGGTGAAACAGACGAAGAGGCCAGTTACTATGGAGAGAGAAGGAAGTCTGTTTTTCATGGACACAGTGGGAAAGGTTATTGGACTAACCAGATACCATGAGGACTCTCTGACCATGTATATGAGTAGAAAACTGGGGAAGAATAAGTGAAGGCTGAAAATAGTTTTATGTCAAAGAATGGCGCCTTCAAGAGCATCCTTCTAATAAGACAATGAAGATAAAACCTAATTAGCTCCAAATTGTAATACAATAAGCTTACAATTGGATTTTAAGATACTGTAGCTATTGCCAATAAACGATGAGCTTATAAGGTACTTCAGTCCTCTGTTGTGCTGCACTTTTGTTCTTCTTTACATATTGTTTTCAACTACATCCTTTAGTCCAGAAGTGTTCCTTTTTTCATATGAAGTAGTATCTAAACAGATCAGTGATTACACAAATCTAATGACAGGAAACAAAAAAATAGCTAAAATAACTCTCCCCTAGAACCATTTTATGTGACAACATGAGTAAAACTGGTCATCCAGAAAAGTCAGTCTATTTAGTCCTGGGGAGATACAGCTATATTATTTTCATCCCTTTCTCCAACCACTAAATGGTAATATCCCTCTTGAAGAGACAATATATTAAACTCAATTTTTTCTTTACACTGTAGTCCAATCCTTAGCTTTCTGAATTTAGATGTCTGACTTTGAAAATACTGTTGCCAGTAATACCCTTACATCAACAAGAAATTCTTGTAACTACTTTTTAATACAGCATTCACTGGTTTTCCATTTGAATTATCAAGTTACGTCAAAAGTGAAATCAGATTTCAAGTAAGCTAACATGAAATTTCTCAACACTTGCAGGCAAGCACCAGAGGTTAAGAACTCCTCCTCCTCCCAGCTCAGTTTATTCAAGTATGTGCACACTCATGAAATAGCAGGAAAACAGGAAAAACCAAGTCAGAACATCACTAAGCTCTAGCTGAAACAATACTGTCTTTTACTCAGTTTACAGGACAATGAACATCCTCACAGTGCATTGTTTGTTGCTGCTCACAGTCTCCCAGAGCATGAGGCACATGTTCTCCTCATACTCATCAGCAAGTGCTGAGCAACTCTGAGTCTCCAGGACTAGCCAGCCATGGAAATACATTTGGAGCTCCACTGTTGCTGTCTTTTCAGTACAGAAGCTATAGGATGTTGTTCTGTTCAGCACAAACTTTCCTGATTAATCAACTTTCTTATATCAGATTTTTGTCCTGTAAATTTTTTTAAAGCTCATAACAGTTAAAATACAAAAAATGGGATATGTTAAAACCTTAAAGGGAAAAATAATTAAATCACACAGATAAGGTGAACTTACAGTTTGTGATGTCAGGAGGTGCATAACTGTCATTCATGAACATGCTGGTGGGTTTTGCAACTTTCAGATAAACAAAGTCAGATGTGTTTTTTAAGGCAGTCACTGCTTCTTCATGAGTAACTTCTTCTAAGCAAACACTGTTCACCTAAAGAAAAAAACGAATTCTCAACACATTAAAATGTACTGTTTTCAAAGGACACTCCCTGAAAGCTGTTGGAGCACTCCGGAATTAACTTTATTAAGATTCATGTGAGATTCATTAAGATTCATGTAATTGATTATATAAAATTATATTAGAGATGCTTTGCGAAATATAACACAGACAAGTATTCCTTTAAAAGATTAGAATAAACTGTAATGACTGTAAGATCAGAAAGAAGGCTCACATGACTTTGGAGAGCTAATGGGACAAACAGGACACTCAAAACGTTCTAAGTGTGCAGTCACAGCACTGACAGGGTGTGTTACCGCAAGCACTACACAGAAAAGAGTCTCCTAGTAGGAATAAATCCTACATCATCTTGTCATGACATAAATAAATTCTAGAAATTATAATGGGACAACGTAGTCTTGCAAGAGGTCAAAAGTAGGGGTCAATGGGAAGTCCTATAATCAAAAACATTTCCTGTGATGAAGATTAGAATTTAAAAAGATGAACTATTAACAGCAGGGCATATGAAAAGGTATCTTTATTGTGAAGTTAACAGCAAACAATTTTATCCTCTCTCTTTTTTTTTAACCCCCAATTCTCAGACAGGGATCTCTCATCCTGTCTTGAGCCGATTTCACGAAATTATGCACTGTAACACCAAGATCTCATTCATATTATTTCAAAAAAAAGCAGGATTCTTCAGGTAAGGGGATAATCCCAGGATTCTTTAAGTAGCTTCAGATTTCCTAGCCCCGTATTTGTAAGCAGCAGACTTTTCCAAAAAGTCTTTTCACAGATGGAAAATTCTGCACTAAAAGTTTAGAGTCAGTTTCTCACTGTTGGAAAAGCAATAGAGCACACATTGTGCTGTCATGGACTGTGACTACAGAGGTACCCAGAGCTCCCTTAGAAGGTCCTGGTGGAGGTAGAAGGGTGGAACAGGTAACCTTACATGAGTTAAAAATTCAGAAATTCATTCACAAATTACTGGCTCTCGCTTTTATATCTGCACAACTAAATTTGTGGGTGGGATTTAAGAAAGGTGAACATTATTTTTACTTTCTGCATAGAAAAATTCAACTTTGAATTATTTGAAGCTTTAAAAAAAAGCCATTCAAAAGCATTGCAAAAATTGAAATGCAATATAAGCAGCAGTTTCACTACAGGCTGGCTAAAGCCTGTCCAGGCACCAGTACATTGAGTTCCTTTCCATTCTTCTTTTCTGAGAAGAAAAACAATTCCATTGCATGTTTGTTTACAATTCTGTCACTCAGATTCCAGAAAAAAATAGCAGGCATCAGAAATAAACATGCTGATTAATACAGGTTTTGCCTAGAACATTGGGCTGAAGAAGAGATTTCAGATTTCCTGATGAGATGATGTTGAATGATGCAGATTTAATTTTATCACTGATTTCCTGGCAAAAAAGACATCTTTTTACCCATTTCTATGAAACTACACTCCACTGGCAGACAGCTGACCCACAAACTGAACCTTGCCCCTGTTGAGCCTAAAACTGAATGCCCATTAAAAAAAAACGCAGTTCTTACTTACAGCTAAAAGTTTGTCTCCAATCTGAAGTTTGCCATCTTTATGTGCTGCCCCACCTTCAATGATTTTGGTTACATAAATGCTGTTGTCCCCTGGTATATGCTGATTTCCTACACCACCAGCAATACTGAAACCAAGACCTGCTTGAAGATAAAATCATTGCTCAAGAAACCTTTTTCACATTCATTGAATTTAAATTATTACATAAATAATGTTACTTGTAACACAAATACATATAATATTAGGCTCTGGCTGAAGCAATACTGGACGTCTTTTCAAGTGAACTCCATAATTTTTTCAGAAAGTTCTAGAAAAGGCATAACATTTACACAAGTTATGAAAAACAAAAGCTAATTCATTTTCTTCATGCCCTGTGAAGGATGCACAACAGCAGGGATATAGCATCACCACTGATATTTATAGAACCACTGTCCAACAATTACCCATACAGAAACAAATACTTTCCCTAAATTATTTTTAATCTCTCAAGGATCCTTTTTAGGTAATTCAATGAAGTATTTTACTCCCATCTATAATGTACTTTAAAATTATGAGATACTAAGAGAAACACATTTTTATCATGTGTTTAAAAGAAAACTACACATTCCACAGAACAGTTCAACTCCATCATTCTAGTGAAATAGAAACTTCACACTCCCAACGTACCCTTGGGGCCTTTTACAAGTTTGATTTCCACTATTTTTTCTGTGACTGGTTTTCTTCTTTTGACATACAATCGTACAATCGATCCTGCTTCTTTCAACGCTTCAACGGCTTTGCTGTGTGTCACATCCCGAACATCCACCTCATTTACTCGCAGGATACAATCGTTAACCCTGCAGACAGCAACATTCACGTTCAGCTGCTCTGTTACGGCACAGTGGACACTTTAGGAGCCTAATATTTTATCTATAATACATTAACATTGTGTTAACCCATTAAAATACATAGATGTATCTCCAGAATTCTACTGATTCAAGACAATGCTCTAAAATTAATTGCTAATGCTTAAAAATAAATCAAGGATCACTAGAAAACATTTAATGGGAATATTTAATTCCCAGCCAAGGAGGGCACCATCTTATACGTGTTTCATTTAAACAGTGTTTTGAACAAGCATTTGTACAAACGGCTTTTTGTTTAGGCCTATAAGAAAGAACTTTAAAAGTCAGAATGTGGGAGGCATGCACCCGTTTTAAGCCATGATATGAACAAGTCAATCTTGATTCCTGCTTTTCACAAGCAGTTTAAGTGCTGGCCTTCCAGTCCATTTAACATGTTCCTGTAGCAACACTGAGCTCTCATTACACTAAGTGCAATGCCTGACCCACCTGTCACCATGTTCTGCCAGATGTACCTCTGACAATGGCCAACAAGCTAAAATGAAGCCTTGACATAAGCTTATTAGAACTAAAACCTATAATAGATCAGGCATTTGCACTTGAAATGATGGAGCAAGTTCTTGAGAACACAGAGAAAAAAAGATGGCCCTACAATCAATGTGGGTGGGTATCTTTGAAAAATTAAGACACTGAACTATTACCAAGCATAAAAGGGGACTGTTATTAAACTCAACTATCTTACAGATCAGAAAACTGAATGTGGGTAACCAAGAGTTACTTATGCTACCTGCCTAAGCTTTACCTTGAATTAAGGGCTATGGAACACAGAATACATTTATACCATGGAATAGAAAAAGTCCACTTAATTTCCCTTAGCCGCAGATTTTATTGGGTTTGGGGCTGTAATTGGTCAAGTCAAATATTTTTCTTTACTTACAAAATATTTCCATCAGGAAAACTTATTTAACATTCAATGTAGCATGATAAAACTATTAGAAGTAATAGAAAGCGTTCTATCCACTGTTTAGAATACAGTAACACTTAGCAACCCAACACAGAAAGCCATCCTACCGTAATCTTCCATCCTGTGCAGCTGCACCCCCGGCTATAATTTTTGTAATGAAAATACTTGAATCATCCCCAATATGTGGGTTGTCTGTACCACCCGCAATGCTAAAGCCAAGTCCTGAATTTCCCTGAAGATAGAGGGAAAAAAAAAAAATTTACACATTTCTTTTCTGGGGAAAAGATATTCTAATGTCTCTATTTGACTCATTATAGAACCAAATCTACATAAATTTCACTGATAACAAAAATATTAAGACACTTTAATGAATATACTACAGATATAACTTACTTTTATGAAAATAAATACATTCTCTATGAAAGACATAAGTCATTGCATAACTGTAAGAAATACAGTTCCAACCCACAGTTTTCTCACTGAAGTGAACTTGATAAACTACATGAAATCTTCCCTCTCCAATGTGCTAGATATCTGAGATTATTCATACAAATATTTGCTCCTCATTAAATTGTTAACAACAAATTCTTTTTCCCAGAGAAGCCTTCAAATAACTTGTGTCCCACCTCTAATATATCCTCATAGATGCAGAGATTCAGACTGACATTTTTCTCTTCAAAGGCTGCCTGTCTTTACTAACTGCAAGACCTCTTCACCCTCTCAGTAACCACCAGAACTGCACAGGTATCAGATCCAACCATTTCTTTCTGTCTTTTTGTTAATGGTGCAGCTCAAGAGAACTGAGACAGATCTCAACGTGGAAAACCTAACAAAGAAATGCATGTGACAGTGTGTCACTTGTAATCTCAATATAAAACTTAATGGTAAAAGTTAAATCCTATCATAAATGGCAATACAGGAGATGGAATCAGAATTTATGTTATTACTCTCTACAAGTCTAGATAATAACATTAAAGGCAGTATGTCTTAAGAAGATCATTCCCCTCTTTTACTCTTAATGGTCAAGGATATTAATAAAAACTTCTATTCCTGCTCTAGCAACTAGATTCACTTTTTTTTCTTTAGCTTAAATAATCTACCTAAATTAAAAAAGAGAGCAAGAATTGGTTTGGATTGCTGTTAGCAGTACCAAGAGGTTAAATTTTTCATAATAGAGTCTCATAAACCCCACTTCAAACAGAGCAGAGGAAGACATTTAGCATGTTACCCTTTCAAGAGTAATTTCTTCATACTCGTAATCTGCATCCGTGCCATTGACCTAGAAAGAAAGAGAGACTTGCAGAGAATTTTACACTTTACATGACACAGTTTGCTTGGCTGGCAGTTCACTCCCATCAAATCTCAGCTGATTCACAGTGACCACTGAGCTCAGAGGGGACATGTGATTTTTCACACCACTCTGTATATATGAAACAGACACTTCTTTTGTACAAGTTTAAAAGTTGTTATTTCAGAGAGCAGACTGCCCTACACAGATACTGTAGGACAGAGGTCCTCTGCTTCTGACTGCCCGAAAGGAAAGATGCTCTTGAAATCCTCAGATGTTCCTCAGGTTATAAAGCAAGCTGAAACCCAGAAAAAAAAAAGAGGATATGGGGTAGAGAAGAAATTGCAAGGAAAAACAGAGGAGCATTTTTCAACTGTTGTTCCACACAGGGCAGGGAAAAATCAAAGACTGATGCTTTATACCATTTCTCATGAGAAATGGGTAAAACCCTTCTAAAGCAACATTTGACAACTGTTTATAACCACTACATGCTACATATACACTAAAGATCAACAAATTAAAACAGGGCCTGAAAGACAGGAGTTTAGAAGAGTATTTTGTAAAGCTAGAGGAAATAGCCAAATCCTACAAAGAAGCCTTATTGTCCTCAAGCTAGAAAGGATACTCACATTCCTTGCTGCCTATAGAACTAGGACGGAAGCCACAAAAATCAAAACCAAGCAGAATCAATGAAATATCAAATTATTAGCCATATTTAATACGTAGGAGTACTTTTTTTTTTCCAATTACTCAAATGCTTTCTTCCACAGTTACCTACAGCAGCATATATACCATCCAGCTGCAGCCAACAAACTATTTCTAGTCTTTTCAGATTAAATATTTAACAGGATAAGAAAGAACATTTATACTATTATTTTAAAAAGTACCTTGTCTATCCTTAAGATATTCTGTATCTGATAGTCTTCTGTATACTATTCAGGGTTTTATAAGGATACAAAACATATGCATAGAAGAAAGCATTTTAAAATCCAAGAGTTTTCTAGCAGAAAAATAAAAAAGGGAATTTGATTCAGTCTAAACAAAATTAAGATCAAGCTACTTCATTCCTTCTATATTTATTTAACATACTGAAAAGCTCCAAAAGCTGGCAATACCACAACTTTTACAGGCTGTCTCATATCAAGCTCATTTATCCCTCATTCTCTAATTTTGTCTCCCTTCAATATAATAGAAGCCATATCCATTCCAGACAAAATAGATTATCTTCTTCGCGCACTACCTTAAAAATTATTATGTCCTTAATAGTTTGTTCAGTGGAACAGATACTGCGGGTTTAACACATGATATTTCTCCATTAAAAAGAAAAGAGGTCTTGACCTTCTGAATACGTGAAACTGGATCTATTACTACACCACCACAAAAGAAGCCACTGCGATCAAGAAGTTTTTATGCCAGTTTAGTCCTTGAGGAAGGACAACATGTGCTAACTGAACCTGTCACCCAGCATTACAGTACCTGGAAAACAGTTCATGATGACTGATCAGCATGAAGCACTTTTTTTTATTTTTCTTTTTTATTAAATAAATAACAAGGATGATTAATCATTCCCATATTCACTGTCAGTAGGTAAAACAAAGCTGATTTTAATATATTTTGTCGGTCTCTTATTTCCATGTACAAAACTCTGTAATCCAATTTTAAAATAACAGTTAGCTAAACAGGAGCAAAGTTCTATAGTTCCTCTCTTTTTTTATTTTTAAATTACCTTTGAATTTATTTATCTAACAAACCAAACATCAGCAGGGACAGGAGCAAAGATATATCAAATGATAAAAAACACTGTCCTAGTCTATCTTTTCCAAGTTTTAAAGGGATCCACTAAGCTAAGCTTTATTTGCAGGGGCTTCCCCCTGGATGAATGATGTTCTATACAAACATTGTAATTATGCCTGACAGACAAAAATCTTGGGCTTCACATAACCACACTTATTACCTTAATGTTTCAAACAGAACCAACCCATTTTTATCAACATTTAGAGCACTAAAACCTCAAGCATAGCCACTGCATGAAGAAATGCGTTTATGAGAAGTGCAATGGAAATAGCACATTAAATATTAAAGCCTCTGCCTGCACAGTTGAAGAAACAGATTGTTCTCTGAACAATGAACCTCTAGAACCTCAAACAATTGTGTTTTGTACTCACAGAGAAACTCCCATCTGCAATCTACAACTTTTTTTTTTCTCATGAAACAGCTATTTATAGATTTCAAATTACCATGAGGACAGACGACAAAATCAAGCACCACGAGAGGGATAAACCAGGTTTTATAATGCAGTAACAAATGATCTGAACTACATACACAAAACATGGTCTAAAGTTATAATGAAAGAAAGTGTGTAGGCTTACGTATGTTGGGGTCTCCAAAGAATCTGTATTCACCAGCACTGGAGGGGGGTTTGCCTTTAATGAAAGGATAGAGAACAAATCACATAGTGTAAGAAAACATGATACTAATGATAATTGTACAATACCTGATTTGCTGGCTTTCTCAAAGTTCTGTTAAAAGGTAGCCTCAGCCTGAGAAGCTCAAAACTGACCTTCTGAAACACTTGTTTTACCCTGAAAAAATTGCTTTCCTGACACAGACCCACATTCTCAGAGATCATATTTTATATCCAAATTCAGTGATTTATTATCTTGTTTTTCAAAAAAACCCTGAGTCATGCTACCATTTGACATGATGTTAGTAATCCTAGTACTTGTGGTATGATGTGCAGAGGTTGCTCTAACAGGCAGTATCTTAAAACCAATTTTTGGTGGATTTGATTTCCACTTCTTCCTATCAGGAAGATTTCTTCCCCTCAGCCCACAAACTGCACAGTGAAAACTTCCAGAAGTCTAACTAAGGGAAGAGAGGACCTACAAAAGTGGCATGCAAAAGCAAATCCACAGCAGACATTCATCTACCACACAGTAGCATGAGCTTCCATCAGAAAACTGTTACTAACAAGCCATAAGCAGTCAGAGATTATTGCTACTGAAATCTGAAGTATCAATAGAGTAAGTTAACACTTTCAGTCTCTCATATTACTGGAATTTTTTCTGTGAAAAACGTAGTTTCAACTGAAAGAAAATCCATACAAACTGAAGGCATTTCTCTGAAATATTTCCAAATAAACAGATTTCCTATTTATGCATCCATTATCTGCCTTTAAAATAGGCAGCATCTAGCCTGATCTAGGAATATAAACAAAATAAACAAAAAATGTGTGCAGATATATTCTGTTGACATAGTAAGTTCAGTGGCACAAAACAAAGTTAATCTCCTTATTGCTTTAATGAAGCTGAGATTTTTTAATATGTATAAAAATATGCTATCTTTAAATTTAAGACATTATTTTTTTAAACTCCTATGTATGCAGGTGTGTGTGGAAAGAAATTTAGGGATAGTTTAACAGGCTGCAAAAGAAGCTGGTATTAAACTCATTCAAAGATAAAATCAAAACCTACAAAAATATGACAATTACAATAACCTATTCATATTCTGCATTTGTTTCATTACTATGACAGCAACATACTTCAGAAGAATTAATGATTTTTAAAAGTTCCCAAATGCAATGAAGTGATGACTCAGAAATCCCTTTCAAAATAATCTATCATCATTAGACAGTAGTCATCAGGTAGCTGTGTCAGAAATTAAGCATGTGCCATTTAAGTACTAAAATCAGGTGGTATCTATGCAAGTTAACAGAGAAGACTATTAAAAGTAAAAGGAAACAAAAAGGATGACAATTATGACTGTCAAAATGCCATCAAACACCCTTCTCACCCAGCAATTCTCCCAGCAGAAGCACAGGCACACTTCAGGCAGTACAGAAAATAAACACTAGTTAGTAGTGTTATGATAAAAATCTCTGTCAAAACAATTCTATCCCTAAAAACTGGTTTCAGCCATTAAGTTATATTCCCATTTCTACTTCTTATTCAAGTGCAAGTTCTATTAAAAAGGAGTAAATTAAAACTAAGATCCTGCAGTAAAAAACCCATGAACTATGCATCACCAGAACTTATTGTTATGGTTACCATAAATATAGTTAAAAACCATATTTGTGGGGTTTATGTTTTTGCTGTAAACAAAACAAAGATCCATTAGGTTGATCACATTCTTAGCACTCCATTTTGAAATATATTTGTATTTAAAATTAGGATTCTGTAATATCCAATTACATTCAACACAGAGTGCCAGTGAAAGCTGGTTTACCATGAATTTTTGTCTTTTTGAGGCAGACAAGTGCTTTTCTTTTATCTAAAAAAAAAAAAAAAAAAAGGATGACTAATAGCAAATTGCTATTAGTAGGTGAGGTTTCTAACAGTATGTTTGAGACATAAACAAGCCAACCAATGCAAAACCCCTTCCGCAACTTAAATGATTGTTCCTTCTGCATTTATTCGAATTCTCCATCAAGAAGCAGCCAATCACCATCATTTCCCAAAAAGAATGAGAAAAGCTTTGTGCCAGGCATTCCAAAGGTCGTCTGGACATGGCTACACCAGCCTGGCTCCTCGAATCCTGATGCGGGCAGAATCCCTCTCTGAGAAGGGGATATTTCTGAAAATAATCAAACCCTTCATCTTCCTGTTGGGAGAGGTACAGATGACAGATTTGTGTAAACACACATCCACTAGAAACTGCACTATGAAACAGCCAATTGTAAAAACTTAGCTAATTGTGGATTGTGCAAAAATTAACAATGTGGCAAAGACAACAAGATTATGACCTGTTGCAAGTTTAGCCCAATAGCTTGAAATCAAAACTTAAAAAAAAAAAAAAAAAAAAACACGCACACCTGACATGTCTACTACAAAAATATTTCAGTAATATTCTGGATAGCTTAATTTCCTTTTAAAGTTAATAAATATCTGTCACCAAACGATTCCAAAAACTGACCCATCTTTTCAGAAGGTGTGCACATTTTAGATTTCTGCACTGAAAGTTACAGTAAAGTTACAAAAAGTTAAAAGCAGAATGTTATTCTATATGAAAAAATATAACTTGCGCCTATCCTAGATTATTCCATACCTTGCCATGCTTTGGCACATATTCCAAGTTACACGCAAGATACTAAAGTTAACTCATGTTTACTGTCTTCACTTGTCTTGACAGGGTTTGGTTTTTATTTTGGGGCATGTGTGGACATCATGGGGCCTAAAGGATGAAGGCCCGGAAAGGAAGCACATTTAATGAGTCAAGTATGTTAGGAATGGAGGGGGTAAAATATCCCTTTTGTATTCTAAATATCCCCAAAGACAGTAACACCAACAAAAGGCTGAAGAACATGAGAAGCGTCATGCAAGCACAAAAGAGGATAAACGTGCATTATTTATATGAGACAAGACAACATTTTTTAATAAATAAACCAAGCAATAGCACTTTAGCACATGGCTCTAAAACTATTATGTGAACACAAAATATCCTATTGCTTCTTTCCATTCACTGGGATGTTTTTTTTCTTTACATCTTTCACAACTTATTAATTACTTTCATATGAAAATACAGATATTTTAAATGGACTAAAAGCTGCCATAAAATTAGGATGAAATTTCAGTGTATTACTAATTTAGCTATTTCACAGTTCATGTCAAATCTGCATATGAGAGCATCAAAAGGCAAACTTCAACTAAGCAACAAAATAAATAAAAGTTGAACAAATGTAACAAAACAAAAAAAAGGAATAAAAACCTGTGGTATGGTGGATGGGATGACAGTGGTCTCAGCAGGGACAGGTGGGACAGGGATCACAGGGACAATGGGAGAAGAGGAAGGAACCGCTTCTGTAGGCTAAAAATCACCAACAAAATGTCAAAAATAGTGAAAACTATAAAAACATTTTAAAACAAACAAGACTGAAATTTAACAGCTTACACAATTCTGAACTAGCACATGCATTTGGAGACTGTAACTACGAGGACAAACAGCCCCCTTGAACCGCATCAGTGTTGAGGAACCAGAGCAGTTTGCCGTGCCATTCCCACCACGGCGCTCACCGAGCAGCACCGACAGCAACGAGACGGGGGCCCAACACAAACCTGCTCATGCCCATGGACACACTCAGGCTTTTTGTGGGCTGTTTCACCACAGAATCCCTGCACCAATGTACAACAGAGAAAAAGCAGGGCAATGGCGGCTGAAGCTGATAGCACTGACCAAGGTTAATATTTCTCTTTGATAAAGGGGAAAAATCAGAAGTACAGTAATGTTTCTAAACTGAGCAAAAATCAAAGAAAACCTTTTAGTCAACTGATGGAAGGTCCTAAAATAGATGCAATCTTTCAAAGATCTTGACACAGGTTTATCAAACACCTACAGACTAGCAGAATTTTGGTCCTAGGAATTTTCATTAAAATAATAACCAGGAAATCTAGTGACATTTAAGCTGCAAGGGAACAAGATTACAAACAGCATTTTGAGCAAAACATTGACTCAAAAATTTTTGAGATGTTCACAAACTTGTTGTCAACAAGCTGTCAGCAACATAAACTCCTGGCAACTAGCACCAAAATTACAAACTGAACAGCAGGTCCAATCTCTTGCAATTTAGTTGTTCCAAGACATTCTTGTGATCTTTCGATTTAATGAAATGAATGACAAAAGAAAATACTAAATCCTGAAAATTAATCAAAACCCCAGAACATAACCATTGTAAACATATTTTAAAAGTTTTAAATATTTTAAAATATGAAGCAACATACACCAATAGCAGACACCAAATTGAAGTGTAAAAGCAAATAATAAAGAAACCTTATTAAATGTACATATGGTGTTTCTACAGGGTATTTTAGCTCAAAGTCAATCTACCCAAAATGAACAGCTGGTGAAAATCGTTGCAATTATTGAAAAGTGTAAGAACAAGATATATTTGGTATCTTGAGAGGTAATCACTAATGTCATTTAAGCATTCTTATATCTATCGACAAGAGTACAATACTTGAACTTTTTAAAAAATGAGGGCGAGAGAGAATCTAAATTGGTCTAGAAAAATATTAATATGCATTTCACAAGATGCAGGAAATGCTCAATGCAACAAACTTGCAGTTACTGAAAGACCAATGCAGCCTTTAGAATACAGATCAAAGCAAACAGCTCAAGAAATCACTCAACGCTAAACACGTGAAAAATAAGCCACTCCTTTAAGACTGCCTTATTCCAAAGTAAGCAGCTTCCCATGTATGTACAGACTAAAAATCCTATGAACCAATATTTCAGACATACTCATATTCCATAACAAAATATTGCATAACACTAAGGCTGCAATTCCTGCAATAAGAAAATATTAAAGCAAACTGCAGTTATTCTTGGATCCTGACCACACGCTTCCCTGGCCTCTGACTTAGCAAAAAACCTACCAAGTTGCAGTGGATTTCTTTACGGGCCAATCGGCACCCCTCTCTTTGCACCAAAGGTCAGCTTTACTTTCCTGCTTCCTTTCTTTTCCGAGATCCTAACTGCCTCCTCTCTATGGGCTTCTCATTCCCAAATGCTTCCAAAATCCTCCCAAAAGTTCCAAATTATATCCCTTTTATTTTCAAACTGATATTGTTCTAAGCTGTTTAATTCTTTCAGGGTTCAGTTTCGTAAGTTATTAGCACTGTCATTGTATTTTCCCTTGGTGCTGTTGGTTTAGTACCCACTGACTCTTAAAAGTAGCTCCCTGCTCTTCCAAGCATTCTGGCAGTGTTCCTGTTGAGTCTCTTCCAATACCATATGGATGAGGAAAGAGGAAACAAAACTGGCATCCACTTTCAAAGGATGTGCAAATCCAAACAAAGGTAAGACTGTTTTCACTTGAATGTCTCATGCAATAAAGTGAACTGATGGCAAGCATTATGAGTAGAAGGAAGGGCAGTGCAAGAAATTAAAATATTTTTAATCATCAGAGAAAGAAAACCTGGCATTTCCTCATAACAGAATAATGACTTTATTAAACCAAGACAAACAATCAGCCTGAAAACAATTATACAATACAGGTATATGTGAAAGCACCTGAATACGCTTCCATATCCCAGACTATTCTCTCAATGCTCCACTTCCAAGGAATTTTCAAGAAACATTTGTAAATTTTAGGAATCCTCAAAAATAAGCTGAAGTATTGTGACAAACAAAACCCTCTCCTCAAAGTAACTTTAAATAAAGATGTCTGACTAAAGCATTTAATGATCTTAGTTCAAATGGACACAAACTAATATAAACTAGAAAGAAAGTAGTGAGTCAATTAAAAACCTTGTTTTGACTGCATATGAACTGTATCACACAATTACAATATGCTGCTGTATGTTGGAATGCATGACTTGAACTATAACCCACTTGAAAGATCTGCCAGCGTAAATAAACACTCTAACACCTATAGTGAAAAGTCATTCTGTTACAACAGTATAATAAAAATTACTTGATATTTATCAAAGTGTAAGGATGGACTTTAAAATTTATATTTACAAAATCATTTAAGTAGTATGTTTACAAAAGCTAAGATAATACCTTTAAGTGACCAACTGAATGCCTCTAAATCTAACACTGAGTCCAGATGTTGTGAAAAAGAACAATATATTCATTTTCTCATGTTTAGCCAACACACAGGAACTCCTTCTGTGAGGAAATACCAACTAACCTGGAGGTGAATCAGAGCAGTACACATGTCCTGAAGGAGATCAACTAAGCCAGCAAATTCTCTAATGCTGCTTGTTGTAAACTACTGAAAAATACACCTTATAGAACAGAAATCAAGCAAACTAAATTTTCCTCACTTTCAGTAATTACTGTAAAACCTAATATTGTATACAGTGCAGCAATCTTCATTGGAAAATAGTGAGAACAAGTATTTCATTGCAAATGTGATTTCAGTTACTGCTACTTTGATGTCTATCAATGAACTACAAAAGAAAATTAAGTAACAAAGTCACTAGAAACAGCAGGGATAAAACTATGGAAAGAGAAACATGTAACATGCTTTCCCCAGTTTGCATCCAAGATGCCCACGCTCAAACACACAGCGCAGCACCTACCTTTCTTAAGGAGCAATTAGAACACGAGCCATCGGACACCCAACCGCTGACAGCTTTTACTTTTGCTGTGCTTTTTGTAGGACTCTTTTTCACACTGTCACGCAGGTTTACAAATTTCCCCCTGTGTTTGGCAGACACGGGCAGGGTGGATGAACTGAAAGGTGCGGGAGTGCCCAGGGCCCGCTGCGGGTGCCGGAAAGGCTGCCGGGCCTGCACGTAAGGATTTGGATGTATTTCCATCCTCGGGCTCCTTGTTAAATCAGTGAGCTTGAGTGTTCCCATCTCACCACCATGAGTAGTCATGAGAGGAGCAACACAAATAGTCCTTCTTGCAAAAAGCAAACAAACAAAAAGAAACACACCAAAAAACCCTCCAAACCAAAAAAGAAAAACGACAAAAAAAAAAAAAAAAAGGGAAATCTATGGAGGGAAAATAAACTGAAATATTGCTTCCTGTGGAAGCTAAAAATATGGGTTTTTTTCCTAGATTATGGTCATAGGAAGATACCCTACATGCTGCTTTAGTTTGTACTGCATGTTGTGTGTCCTCTTACTCTATTTAAAGAGCACCATTGAACCACCACACAACAGTCAATTTGCTGAGCACAAATAATCAATGCAATGCACAAATTACTGAATAGAGGGTAAAAGCCATTTGACTATTATAAGGAAGCTACAAAAGATTATTTCTGCCATAATCTCCTACTATCCCTTAACTTTTTTCTATTTCAGCACCTCAAAACTTCTCCAAGGTTTACAACTAGAAAATGTTAAAATTCCTCTACTCTTCTGAATGCTTTATGGGGACTGACAGCTAATGAGTTTGTGAGACCATTATGATGATAACTATATGAATTGTGAATGGGCAGATATGTTGTACAAGATTTCAACACTAAATTTGCAAGGAAAGTAAATTTGTTCATACTATAATAACAGCAAGAATTACTGTATATAAGTATGAAGAGAATGAAGAACATCAGCCCATAGGAAACATAGCTTGATTAGGTCAGCTGTACTGTATTTGGATAACAAGGAGAGAGGTCATCAGTTCACAGCATCAAAACATGATTATTCTCCCTCTCACTTTACACTTTCCTATAGTAAATGTAAATGTTTAAATTATGAGTCAGCATAATTTTTTACACACAGAGTAAAGAAATAGTCACACAGACCCAAGTACAAATATTTCCAGTTATTTATCGGATGAATATTAAGAGATAAATAGGTAGTGACAGATGCTCCTCTAATCACCAAGAGCTGCCATGTCTCATCTTCTACCCAGAATGGACATAATGAAGAGCTACATAACATACCATTAATGCAATATTCTTAAATATAGAGACAGAAAGGTTTCTGTGACAGGAAACTGGAAACGCGTTGGCCATACAAACATTCTCAGGCTTGTGTATGTGAATGATAGTTGTGTCTTTCACCTCTGAAGCTGGAGGGTTGTGTCCCACTATATGGGCAGATACACACACAGGCTGTTCTGCTGCAGACAGGCCAAAAAAACTCTAGATTTATTTTTTTTTTTATTTACGGGCAAAGGCAGAGAAGAAGATACGCGTGTTGTGAATGTGCATGAAGGTAAACAGTTCAAAACGAGCACATCACAACTTTTTCTCCTTTGAGAATTTCCCACAGGTGCATTAATACTGAGCAACTCTGAGGCACGTTCTCCAGCCTGCAGGGATTACCTGGGTGGAGCCTGTCTCATGTTGAAGCCTCTGTATCAGTATCCTCTCCAGCAACAGTGTGTTAAATGGCAGTTTTTGTAGACTACAAACATCTCTCTTCCAGAGATATTCAAGATTGCTTGAGGTTTAGCAGCTGCATTCATACCACGCATTTTATTTGCATACAAGTACCCAGCATGACATTGTCTAATTATCAAAATGTAAGCAAGCAGCAAAGGAGTTTGGGGTGTAAGGCTCTTCTCTTGTGTACATAATAAATCCCAAAATAGGTGATGCTCCAAATTCAGAAGGAACATTTCATTCCTGGAGGCATCAACTTTGTCAAAAACAGATAGACCAAATAGTCTCTGGATTAAAACAAAAATAAATCAACTGTTAAGACTAAGTTAACTACTAAGTAAGAAAATGAGGACAAGGGCAAGAGATGCTGGACACCACATTCATGGAAACTCACTAGTCTGGCTTCCCCTCCAAGAAGGGAAGAGGAAAACACAAAGCAAGAGACAAGACAAAGGAATTCACAAGTCTCCAGGTTTGCTTTCCACCATGTTGACTTCAGTGGCAAAAGACTGAAGATGATGCACTGGAAAACTGCTAACAGCACAAGTGTTTTTTCTCTGGAAGCCCTCATGCCTTTGGTTCCTGAGATGATATCAATAAGGTGGCAATAATTAAAGAAAAAAAAAAAAACTTGAAGGCAACTGTAGTTCCAAGAGTAACAGTCCAAGCACCAAAACACAGCCAAGGAACAAGAGGTACAGGGAGAATACCTAACTCATCCAGAGCTGCACAGGGTGCCAGGGAAATCTCCAAGGAAAAAGCTCAGGATGCATTGAAATTTCATGGTAAGAAAGCATGGAAAGTAAATATAGCATCACGGTCAAAAAAACCATGGGAAGAGAAGGAAAGGAATATATAATCAAAGCATAGTAAGGCTTATATAAATCATGATGTAAACAAAATTAAAACAGACAAGAGTGAAAAAAGAAACAAGAAAAAAAGGAAGAGAAGACAGGAAGGATATTAAAAGATTCATCAGTTATTTGAGTCACAGGGATCAGTCTGCCCAATCGCATTCACACAGGAGGTAATGCAGAACCTGCCTTGCAGTCACAGTGGTAAGAAAAAAAACCTCTGGCAAAGCAGCAGGACATATGCACAATCCAGAGCCAGAGAATGCAGTTATGTAACTAAGGCTGCACAGGTTGGGCAGATCATCTTTTGACTGCAGAAAGCAAGTGTTCTCTGCAGACTGCATTAATTACTAGCATTACTCTAATATCAGGCGCTAAGTGATTTTTCATAACCAGAGGGGGTTCAGGATCTGGTTGTGCTTGCATATTAAATATCAACTCTGAACAATTTGTTGCGAACACAAAGCTGAATCATCAATATTTCATTCTTTTAAATTACTACATCGAGTGCACAGTGCACACTTTGCAGCAATTTGTTAAAGTGCCAGTAATCTTTTATAAGTAGTTTTTCTTCAAGAATCATTTTCTTTCCACATTCTCTACCACCCACTCAGTAGCTGAGTAACAACAATATTCATAGAAAGAGAAAACAGTACTAATATTTGACCAGTAATGTCTACTGCAAAGGTTATATTTTAAAGCTTTGATGACCAACTTCCATTACTTGAAAAAGCAATTCTAATAGCTAGAAGAATACTCCAAAAATAATTTGGTACTTCACCCTTTCCATTGCCTTCGAGCAGATACTACAAAATCAGCAACTTCTGTTAATATAACTTGACTGATGAAAACAAGCCCATATTCAACTCTTCTTGAAAGTAGGAAATAAAGTATCTTCCAAAACGCACAAAATGTGAAAAGTGGCAGGAACAATTTTGATTCAATACACAGAGACAAAGCTGAATTTAAAAGACACATATTCTTTCTAGAGATATATAATTTAAGGTCTGGCAGTGTAATTTCATATCTTTCCTCTGAACTACATCCTAGAATGCCACAGGATATGTCACTAGTCAAGCGTGCTATTTTAAGAACTTTGCATCCATCTTCCTCAAAATCACAGAAGTCAATACTCATCTAAAAATACCTTCAGGGATTTACAGGCTGTTTTGTGGAGTCCAGCTGGGATAAGAATAAAGCACAACTGCCATCCATCCTCATTCCTAATCCATGTTAGCTGCATGTGGCCCAGAGCGTGCAACTCCAAGCACAGAGCCACATTAACACTGAGGCACCATCTCTGCCATATTCCTTCCTGAGTCAGTGCCAGCCTGTGGCCTTGGCACGTCCTTAGTGCCACAATGTCTATGACTTGAGTTCTTAAGGTATAAATTTAAAGATGTGTGTATTTTTCCTGACTGTATTTCTCCAGGACTTTAAGTGTAGCACTGAAAACTAAACGTTTTCTTATCGCCCAAAGTTTCAAAGAAACCAAATAAAAGAATCCAAGTTTCACAAGAGCTAAAAACGTGTAGAGCTATCTGTACATAAGCAATCATGTTTCAAGGCAAATATTTACTTGAAATTCCCAAAACAACGTTTATATGTCAAAACTGCATATAACACAATCAGACAGGCTAATGTGCTGTATATATCTGAATCTTGAGACCTGCAAAGACACAAGCCCAGATTCAGGCCAGGCAGGAGTCCTGCCATTGGTGATAAGGCAGTTTAGAGAGTAAACTATGCTGAATACACAGGATGGGAAGCAGAACCACCGAAAAAGACAATACCATTAATGGAAGCATAACTCAGTTTTTTCCATCTCTACAAGTCTGGTAATTTCTTTCATTCAAGAAAGGTTTTCTCTTATAAATAGACCACAAGACTTTGATTTTAAAATGTGCTTCCCACCCAATGAACTCAAACTCGACCGTCCTCTTGCTCAGTGTGTTAATACAGGATATGGATACCATAGCTGAGTATTTCATACACAGTGGCTAAAAAACTCAAATTATTTAAAATACACTTTTTCAGCTTTGAAACCACTCATGCTTACAAATGCTATCACAAATTTATATCGTGTGCTTCATGGGGCTGGGGATGTCATTCATGTTTCCCTATCTAAGCCAGCATATCCCATATTGGTTTTCAACAGTACGTTGATTTACCACAAACAAAACCTTAAGAGAGTCAGACCAGGGTAAATTATGAGCTTCATCAGGATGGCCTCAACCCATGGGTGGATACAATTAACCCTACCTAACATTCTGCACTGATACAAGGATAAGGAACCTTCAGGTTCTGATTTGTGTCTCTGACTCTCATACCCCTTCAAGGGCTCTTCCTGGTCCTTACCATGATGGAGAAAAGACTGATTACTATGGATGAAGGAACAAAAATCCCTCGATCTCCCCCTGGATCATGTCCAGGTCTCTCCAAAGGGAGTTTGGACAGAAAACAGAACAACAAAAAAGCTGAGTCTGAAGCCTGTCAGTGTCTGCCTCCATGGTGATGGGTAGGTTAGCACACAACAGTTCAACAAAGAGATTTTGAGGACAGGCAAGTCACTTTGGAGCTGTAACATCAGTTCAGAAAAGTACTATAACAAAGACAGGATGATTTTTCTGGATCCCAGAAGGAAAAAGGTGCATTCAGGCCAGCCCTTCTAGATTAAAAGGACTGGTGTGAATGGCTGTGACTTTGCTTTACATCTCACCTTTTTCAGAGCAAACCATGGCTCTTGAAAATGATATCTACATGAGTGCTCTATTTTAAAGACATACCACGATCATGTTATTACCTATGCTAGGATATGTCTAAGCTGTAAGTGTTATCTGGTTGCTTGGTTTTGTGTTGGGTTTTTTTTAACTCAGTCAACAAATTGATTCTCTAACCTAGTTTCCTTCTCAAACCCCACAGCATTTTACAATGAACTCAAATGAACTTTTTAAAACTCTGAACTAAAACATAAATAAATAGCTGTGAAGAGGAAAACAGTGACAGCAGAATATCAGTAAAATCACAGATGGTGATGATGACTTGAACTGATCTGAAGACAAATAAGCAACTTATTTACTGTTTCAATTCTTTATTGCAATCTTCATCTACAGAACAACCCAGTGAGGAACAATTTGCACCAAAGCTGTGACAGAGAGACTCCTACCTCTGAGGCAGTCTGTACAAAAGTAGAGTTTTGTGTATGAGACAAAGAGACACCCACAAAGCAGAAATGGGGAGCCTGGACCTACAAAACTATCACTCAATGCTCTCGTAAAGTGTCTGTTTGATGAGTGAAATTTTCAGGTGCTAAGTATCTCATGCAAATACGAATAACAGACTCAACAGAACAAGGGTTTCAGCAACCAACTTCTCTCTCTCAAGATCTAAAATCAGACCCTTGCACACTTGCCTTTCTGTCCACTTCTGTGTGATATTCAGAAAGACTTTGCACAAACTAATTTGTCCTGACACATGTCTCAGGGCCTGAGATAATCTCAGTCATATTCCAAATCCATAACATAAAAAATGTACACAAGTATCGGCTTTAACAGAGCTAATTTGTGGCTTTTTAAGTGAGTGTCTAGCACTGAACCCTATGCAGCAGATTAGTCATCTGTATTCACCAAGTAACTCAGCACTCTAAGCTCAAAACAGAATTACAAGGCTCCTCATTAAGTTCACAAGTGCTATTGAGAATGAATTTAATGCATTTAATTTGCAACTTGAAGCAAGACCTAGAAAGCTGCTTTTAAATAACATCAGCCTTAAGAATAGCAGCTTTCATTATAATGCCAATGCATCCACAAAGAAGTCCAAGCAGGGGTTTAGCATCAAAAAGAACCCAAAGAAAAAACGTGATCTAAGACTTTATTATAGAAAAATAATGTCAGCTCTTGGGTGTCAATATTTTAGCTTTTGAAATTCACAGTAGAAAGGGTATGCTGTGCTAGGAAACCAAGATGTGATAGACTGTTCACTCCTAAGAACACTATTAAATCAAAATACAATGATAAAGTTTGGGTACTGTTTATATGCTTTGATAGGCCATTTTATAAGCTCTCAGAACACATAATTTGCAATAATCTCTAAATTATTCAGGAAATAACTACATCTAGACAGAATGCCTATTTTGTATTTATAATTCATTTAAATACCAGTCATCCTGTTCTTATCTGGCTCTGATACTGTGGTCTCGAGACTNGAGCCGGTGTTTGGCTCAATTAAAACTATTGTTTATTTACCTTATCTCCTAACTGACTGCCTGGAATTTTTACTGCGCCCTTCTTTAAGGCATCACTAAAAATGTCTCAGTTAAATGTCAAAACTATCTCACTACTTGTCTCCAAAAGGCTTTTTGCCAGTGATTTTTTTTAAAAACATTATTAATAACAAAAATTATGCATGTGAACCTCATTATCTAAAGGATGATCTGTTTGTTCTTCAGGATAAGAAACATCCAGGTTCACTTATAACACTCTACTGCCCTCGAAGCACTTAAGGGTACAGTCTTAAGGAGTAATGAAGTGATCTGAAGGAATTCAGTGAATCAGAGCTACAGTCTCATATTTTAAAGTGAGTATTTATTATTTTATTGACAACTGCATTATTCTGTGAGTAATCCATTATCTGTCCAAAAATATTTTTATAAAACAAACAAATTTGCTGAAAACACTAAGCATGAGCAGAACATCATTGACCTCACATTAATAAACTACAAACAGAAAACCACACCACGAAAGTCATCTGTAAAAACCCATTAATTAAAATCCATTAGCTTTCAGGACATAAGTGGCAGGGAAGGAAAAAGGAATATGAATTACTTGATTTATACATAAGGTGGCTTTATACCAAAGTCACTCCTTACTTCATTTACAAAAGACTTTGTACTCATAAGTGGTAGTAGCATTTTATCTTTACACATGCTGAATTCTTCCCAAACACACGCTACAACTTTCAGTACAGTTCTGGTGGGTTTATATTGCAATGCACAACCACCAGCTGGGTTCCTCATCTGATTTTATTACTTCTTACACCACAGAGACCCTGGAAGCTCCTCAGACTCGCTTGCATGACAATGTGGAGTTAAAATACAATATCAAACTCAGTACCATTATACAACATACCCATACTCATATGGAATGAACCATATGAGCCCTGCAACATTTTACACCAAAAAAAGCATCTTTTATATAGTGTCATTGGTAGTCTTAAGCATCTTATCCAGATTGTGGTTTAATTTCACCATGGAAACACAAGTCAGACTGGATCAGTTTTATGGCCCATGCTGGGCAAGCAGAGCACAGAGCACCCACACCTCGCTGGTGCAGCTGCCGCTGAACCTCTCTCTGTCTAACACCAGCAACAGTACACAACACATTTCGACTAATGATTCGAGCTCTTAAACATTAAGAAGTAATAGGCATCAATTAAATCTTCGGATACAAAACAGTTTAAAGGAAAAAAGAAGTGAAGTAATGGCCTGAAATTATTCACCTTCCTACCATAATTACTCAAAAAGCACTTTCCATTTTCACACCCTCAGAACACCAGGATACCAAACTTCATGTACCTTTAGTCACACTGTTCTAAATAGCAGCAAGGCCTTGGGTGAAATTCTGAGTGTCAGGCTCACCTTGACATGTGAGGTTCATAAGTTTCCACTCTCAGGCCAATGCCCAAGCTGTTCCTTGCTCAGATTGCTCCAACAGACCTAGCCTAACCACTGTCTGCCTCTTTGGAACAATGGACTAATATAAAACAACAGAACAGAAAAGACAAATCTGACTCTTCAATCCAAGAGAAGGCTAGTTTCTTTAAAAAAATACCCTGAATTCTGTTTCCAATACTATTTTGCATGAAAAAACTTTGAATAACATGCAGAAGAACGGGTCCCCTAACCCTGACTCTACTCCCCTCATTAGGCTACAACCAAGGAGAAGCTGTTCTTTCACTGTTGAATCCATGCCACTATAGCAACACTGGCCAACTCCATGAAAAGTCACAGACTCAGCATTATTAAACACACAAGTCATTTCCAGCTCTTGGAATTCCCTTCACTGGAACAGGCAAAAATCAGCAAAAGCCCTCAGAGGAAGCATTATAGCTCTTTGGCCTGGCTTTATACTCTTCCCTAACCCTCTGCTCTGGCTGCTGCTGAAACCAGGGTCCAGCTTGACAGACATCCCAGTATTTTTCTTCCGCAGGGTTTTAAATTTTTCCAATGAGCAAAAAGCTAAGTAGAAAACTGTATTTTACAATACATTCTCTGCTTCATCTGATTATGGTTGCTGAAGCTGAAGGGCAAAAATTGATAAAACTTCAGCACTGCTACATAACTAAAAATGAGCAGGTAAGGAAATAGGTTGAAACAAGTGAAAAATTAAAACTGTAAACTATGAAAGAAGAAAGTGGACTAATGGATTTGTAAAAATAAATTATTAAGTGGTAATGCTATAAACACGTAACTACCAATGTGCTTTAAATTTCAAGAAGCGAGGAAAAAAATGGTATCTCTTATGCTGGTTTCTGATGCTCAAACCCAAATTAGCAACGGTCAGATAAGTTTTTCAAGTCCTGCATTACTTGAAATTAAGTGACAGCAATAATATATCGTATAAAAATTAACATCAGAAAAAACCCAGCCTGCCCGCACTCACTCCTGCCATTTCCCAGCTGCATTAGAATACCAGACTCTATGGTTCCAAGATGGACAGTGTTATATCTGCAGTGCTTAGAAGATGGCATAGCAAGGGAAAAGCCAAGAATGTTTCTAATTCAGACATGCCTTAGGGCAACAGCCGGAAATTCACCTGGTACTCGTATTGTTAGTCACATTCGCTGAAACTATTGATCTAACCACTAGTCCTTTCCAGATACATTTCAAGATTCATTCCTGCCACTCTGATTATCTCATGACTGATGCATCACTTGGGATGAATCTATCAGACAGCATTTTCTTAGGAAACTTGGAGATTTCTAGGTCAGGTGATCATGATCACTGAGTGACATCCAAAGGCCAGAAACTGGGATTCCATTCCCTGCACTAAACTTGTACTAATGCCAGGCTTCCAAACACCCTCTAGATGTTTATTTCAGGGGCTTTTTCCTAATGTAATTTATTCAGAAACATCAAATAACACAATGCATTACAGACAGAGAGAAATTATTCTGATAGTTCATGTCCCTCTCCACTAAAAGAAACAGCCCTCCACACAAACAGCAGAAGTTGCCACACTGGTGCAAGCAAAGGCCCAACTGGTCAAGAATCTCACCAGCAGTAAAAATTGACAGATGGGCAAGCAGGAATTAGACATATGCCCAGTAATTTTCCCAGAAAACCACCTCAGAACGTGACAATTAAGGTCTTCCTAAACCAGTCTCTGTAATAGCCGTGTGCCACCTGCTCTTTACAAATCCGTTTAACTCCACTCCTAAGTTACTCTCTTTTCGAACCTTCAAAAAGACTGTTTTGGCAGTGACTTTCAAAATTTCTTCTAAAATTTTACAGGACAGTTGTGACAGATTTAGAATTAGAGAACTATGACAGAGTTTCTAATTGAGAACCTTCTTGATTTTTTTATTCTGTAAGTATTCTCCCTCTGCTTTTTTCCTGGTTTATTTTTAAATAAACTTATAGATAATTAGATTATTCCTCTTAATACTTTACTACCCTTTTCCTTTTTACTTATGCTAAATCCTTTCTAAGTCAAGGAAAACAGAACCCTCACTAAACTTAAAATACAGGTAGACAATGAAATGTAGTCAGATTATGTTCTGTTATTCTCTACTTCTTTAATAATACCCAACATTTCATTTACCCTTTTCATAACTGCACAGTACTAAAGTGACATTTTCAGAAGACCATCAGTGGCAACTCCAAAGGCTCTTCCTGGAATAAAATCCTTCATTGTAGCCTATCACTATATGCACACATGCAGGATTATCCTTCTAACTCTGCTTCTCATTCAGTACAGTACAATGAATGTCACCAGTTATTTTTGTGCCCTTTCACTTTCATCTGCTATTCTCTGCAGCTGGTTTAGTTAACCTGAAAATAAAAGCAAGTAATAAAAATGAAAAATATCAATCATGTGCTCCTGCCTGACAGCTTCCCCCTTATCATTCACAAATATGACCTTTCCGAATCCAGTCCCAATTAAAGGGATCTCTTTTAATCAATTGAAAAATCTACAAAACATTCTTCCCCTTCATCTCATGGCACCATTATTTTTTAACACACTTTGATCCAAGAACCATTTTTTTCAAAGACTTCTGTAACTATAACGACCTTCTGATGACCACGGGTTCACACGTAGATTTCAATCTACATGTTCCCTGTTTTCAAAGAAGTATGGAGGATCTGCAAGTCCTTGTTTTCCCCTTAAAAAACAAGCTGACTTCTCGTCAAAGTATCTGTTTATCCATCTACCTGTTAACTCTGTTAATAATAAAGAATTTCACAGAGTTTGTACAATACTGAAATCAGACCTGCTCAGCTGCACAGAGAGTAAACAGTTCAGAGTACAGCTTAGCTCCCTTTCAAAAGAAACTTTCATTTTTTAATTTTTTATTCTAGGAATACTCAGACAAAAAAATTAAACAAAAAAGTCACAACATAACAGTCAGTTCAGCCAAGTTAAACACAAGTTTTTTAAGAAATCCTGAACAAACGTGATCTTCTATTGATCACCTGTGCCTCACCACATTCATCTAAATTCTATTGGCACCTAAACCTTATTATTTCTAATACAGTAAAATGAGTAATAGGCACTGCTTTCAGCCCCAAGGTGGGACAGCCCCAGCTAGTTTTTTGCTCAGAGATAGGCATCTACTTCGGCACTGCACACCTATCTGGGAATATAGACTTAGGTCTGTACTATCACGATCTTGTTCAGCAGTATTTCACAGTCAATTTGCATAGCCCTTGATTTAGCATCTCACTACTGAAGTGCTGCTCTGTAACGAGGCTTAATGTGCTCGAATTCTAAGAAGCTGTATGCTCCAATTTCCCCCAAGGCATTCATCTTTTTAAATTATAGAGTTAAAAGAAAAGTTAAATGCAATAGTAAAGAGGTGCAATAAAAAGAGTTTTTAAAAAATATACTGATTGTTTTCCAGCAGTTTACAGCTTCCAAAGAGCAGTTTAAAGTCGTCATAGTAGATGCTGGATCAGAGACTGCTATGTATTTTGACATTATCAAGTAGAAATTTTATGTCATTATGCTTTTTACATAGGAAATACTAATTTATTAGCCTGCTTTGGCAATTACATCATGTCCCACTAAGCTTTTCAAATGTTTTTTTTGCTAATATCATTCTTTAAAATTAAGTTTCTATCTGACTTGGTTTACAAATGCCATTTTCTACTCAATAACCAAGGTTTCTACTTTCTGAAATCTATACCTATATATTTATAGTCTGTGACCATATCTTCTTCTGACTTTCCTTCGGATGAACTAAGCAGAGGTTCTTAAGTTCCTCATTATAAACCAGGTCTTCCTGAATACTGTCCACAGTTACCATCCCTTTTCTAAACACTCCAAATTTATCAGGATCCTTTTTCAGGCCATGATTTCAGACTGGTTACCACACATGCTACAGACAGAATCCAGAGTTCCTTCTCTCTCCAGTGGGAAAGCTCACTCCCTTCTCACCTGCTACATCAAACTGGGTAGTCAGATACAATTAGTTACCTAAGAAAAACAACTACAATTTACTTACTAAATTACATTTGCTTTGAAGTAGAACTGTACAGCAGAAGCACAAGCACTCTTTACTCCCCTCCCTACTCTGTTATGAAAACCAAACACTATTACCGGGGAGGAATTTAACACAGGCTGCTCAACTGACTTCCACAGGCATCAGTCTTGGAAATTTTAAATAAGCAAATACAGTGCGAGGAGCACTGATAAAGAGAATAAAGGCGGAGAGGCTAGAAGACTTCTCCCATTTCCCACGGTACGGCAGTTTCCAGTAAATTCCACACAAAGCAGTGGGAAGAAATTGAAGATTCCATCATCAAAGAAAAATCCTGTACTATATCTGCATCCCAGAAAATATCTGAAGTCCTATTAGAAGACTGACAACTATATAGATACTAGTCTCCAGTAACAACAATACTACTAACTTCCACACAGTTTAAAAGCCATTGAAAAAAACAAAAAACAACCACCAACTAAAGCTGACTACAAGGATTAATACGCAATTCTTTTTTATTACTGTCCTTGTAGAACTTAAACTACTTTGCCCTCACTTTTTCTACGAAAAGTATGTATAAGGTGATTATACATAAGGGTTTATAAAAATCATTGCTTAGATGTATCATTTCAAAAAAAGACACTGTTGCAAGGGACTGGAACATACATAGGAAACAGTTTAATGGAGCAAAAGACTGAAAATTCATAAATGCCAAGATCAGCTTACAAGAGAGACAAAATGAGTCATAAGTGCCTGATATCTGTCTGGAGAACACATCAGTTCAACTACATCCTAATGTGCAGTTAAACGCCAACAAAAAGGAAAGAGCAGCAAATGCACAACAGAAACAAGCTGCAGAGCAAGGCTGATGTATTAGAGAAGTGGGTTATAGGCAGTGAGATGAAATTCAATACTGACAACAAGTCACATGGAATAGCAATAAACGGCACAGAGACACCCTGAGGAATACCAAACTGGAAAACAAGTCCAGAAGCGCTCCGGTTGGTGGCAAAGGTTTTTTAAAATTATACAAGATAGACAGCAGGGAATCCTTGCTCCGCATTGGCTGCAGTCCTTCAGAGTGCTTTTTGATACTCAGTACTGTGTGTATGTGCACAAGAACCTGGTACGTGGAAGGGAGCCTTAGGTCTTTCAAAAGACAAGTGACAGAACTGCACCAGTTTGGGGATTCTTGACAGATTCTTAGGGGATAAAACCACCATGTGGTCATATGGTCACGCTGGTCAAGTGGGGATTACAACTTAAACAACTTTAGCACCTACTCTGGCAGCTGTTTCCAGTAGGCTCAAAAGTCAGGAAGTGCTACTGGGCTTATTGTCTTGGACTCCATGCAGTTCCTGAAAGAAACTCAAATAGTAGCAAAAGGTGACCACATAAGAGGCCAATGATGATCCCAAGTAAACAACAGCATAGTTTAAAAGATACTGAAGCTTTCTCAATATATCACAGAGTAGATAACACATTTTTTCCTCTTTTTTGTCATGACAAACTACTTTCAGGAAGAATATTGACATAATTAATTTTGACTTTTATAGAAATGACTTGTTAAGTGCTATTTTGGGCAAAAGCAGAAAAGATAGGTTCTCAAAAAGTACATTCAGGATTCAGGGAAGACTTGCTGGGTGATATGGTATTAACAAGTCATCAAGTCTCAGTACTGAATCTGGCCTCTGGATTACACTTTCTGAGCTTCCTTGACAGATGGCCATGGTTATCAGCCTTTGTTGTGCAACAGGAATGCTCCTATCCATTTTCTAAGGAATAAAATGGAGGAACAGTCCCAACTAATCAGAAGAGTCTAACTGGAGAAACCTGTAAGCATTCCTGAAATCATCTACAGAACTACACAATCCTCACTTGGAAGGACTCATTAGAAACAGCACTTAAGGAAGCAACCCTCCTCACAGAAGGAATTCATCCACTGGGATCCCTCTGTTACAGAGCCATTACATGACAAGCAAAATGTGGTTATACTAATAAACAAGGCACCTCATTTAAACTGCACATGAGAAACATAACATGAAGAGGTGGATGTTTTCCTGGCATTTTCATCTTATGGATCTGTCAAAGTAATTCAAAATTGAACTGTACTAGCAGTGCTTCACAACATGCTTGTGCTTGAAGTTCAGCAAACAGTAGCATTTTGAAATTAGTTTGAACTCTCCCCAAGGGACGGTAGTGAAAGACATATTCTTCACTCAGTCATGCCCCTGCAATGGCCAGGTGCAAGCAACAGCAACATACAGTACTATGGAGGTCCCAAAATCTACTAGTAGAATAAAGAAAACTGGTCTCAAGAGGGGTTAGAAAGATCTGAACTACAAGTCACTGGTTATTACGTGACAATAAAAATCATACTAGGAAACTCAAATGAGGTTAGATAAGGAATAGAGAAATACAAATTACCTATCAGGGATTGGGAGTTTACTTAACACTGAGTAGGTTTATACAGGGTGGGACCACTTCTGAGAACTAGAAAAAAAGTCTGACAAAGATAAAATGATTCAAACATTCATGCAGAAAATAGAACTAAAGAAAACACTTTAAAAAAATAAAAATATAAATAAGGAAGTTCAAGAGCATACTGTTTCACTGGAAATTTTAATAAGCAACTGCTATTCATCAAGACAAATTAAAATACCTCCTTTGTTCTGAAATACAGAGACAAGTACTGGTCCCAACAGAGGTTCTAGGAAAAAGAACCAAATCCTCCTCAAAAGATACTGTATAGCTAGTGTATACATAAAGTTTTCAATTTCTCTTGTTTAACAAGACAATTTCTCTCCTTGAATTACCATAAATCCCAGAAAGACTGAACACAGGACCAGGACTCTGAGCTGGGTATAAACCAGAAGACTCCTAAATTGCACAACACACAATACCATATCAGCTCCCAAACATGGATGAAGATCATTCTAAAAGACAAAGTTTTCTAGATGTTTTTTTATTAAAACCATTGAAAAAGTTTCTGTTGAACTAAATTCCAAAGAATAAAAGAAACATCCAGTGCATTCTTAATGGTAACAAAGTGCTCTTGATGTTGTGGACAAAAATAGAAGAACAGGAAGAAGATGGTTTTCACTTTAGATCCAGTGGTTCTGTCAGACAGTAACTCAGTTAATAATTGTATTAATGGAAACATGTACAGCAGCTTTGGCAGCAAAACAGAAATGCTATACCACAGGAGCCGTGCTGGAGCTGTTCAGTAATCTGACAGCTGGCGTAAGACAGACTGGCCTTTCAAAACACTCTGTCAATCAATACAAGCCTCAACTGAGAGGGCAACTACCACAATATAAAATAAATTAGTAAAGTTATAACAGCCTAAAGAGTCCTACCTCTTCCACAGGCTTCCATGCGCGTGGCTTCATATGGCAAGACCGTGTTAGTCCAACTGAGTTACCAGTTGGAGTTGAAGACAATGGATTAAGATGGGATCCAGTCCCTGCCTTGCCTGAAGATTCAGTGCCTTGGGCACAGTGCAGACAGAAAGCCCCTGTAGTAGCAGCAGTACTCCAAAAGCAAAACATTCTGTGTCTGCTTCTTCTTTGTTTACCAGATTTCCGACTCATTCTAGAAACAGTAATTTTCTTGAGATACAATGAAAGAGAAATATGAAGAAATTCTGTTATGAGCTCTGAGCGAGACAGAGCTCTGAGAGAACAGGAGAGAAAGTGGAACCTAAACCCCTCAGGCAGGAAGCAGTGCCAGCAGGTAGTGGGAGCACCAGTTCAGTGCTTATCACCACGGCCTGAGGTGATTAACTGAGGTAACCAACTGCACATGCCAGCACAGCGGGCACACACACAGCTTGGGAAGGAAGCAGCACAGCCCAGGCACTGCACAGGCCGCCTGCTTGGCTTCAGAAGAGCAGGACCATTGGCTACAGAGGAAACCAGCAAGACCCTAACAAAACATACATGACATTACATAAGGCATGTCAGATATTCTTAAGATTTATTGATATTAATATGATTCTAAAATTGCCTGTCACTAAAATGTCATGGAAACTTCACAGTCTTGAGAAGTTTCCATCTCTACCATACACAGAAAATGCTTACAAAATGTCCAGAGACAGACCCTTAATACTCAAGTTTAAACTCTTACGAATTTCCTACTTCTTAACCTATTGATTAGAACACACATTAATGCATTTCTCCTATAGAAAAAATTCATACCGTTTTTATCTCCGCTACAATGCCATCTTACGAAAAACACAACCAGGGGAAAAACTAAGATTTGCAAAATAAATTCATGCTTTTACAAATGTGTGATATTAATGAGAAAATTTAGTACAGTAAAACTCTTGTATAAATTTCAGAATCTGCTTTCTTATAGTGAAAATCATCTAAAGTCCATATTATTTAAAGCTGCTTTCTCACAATTTCATCTCAGTATTAGCTGTAATATATAAATACTTAAAGATACCAAAATATAGAAAGTATTATAAATATCACTCTTAAAAATCAATTGTTGCAAAAAATACAATATACAGGGGATTACGGTAGACACCTGATTTTTTTCATCATTATCTTTTTAATGCATCTTACAATACCTCTATGTTGTTGTCTGATAAGACATAGCACTTTGTACTTCCTAGAATTAAGTCCATTATTTTAAGTGACTTTGAAAGCAATAGTCTAGGACTAATTACACAGTAACACAGATCTTAAAAGGAAGATACACAAAGTCAAGAAATGACTGGGCTGAAAATTCACAAAAGCAGTTGATAAGCTCTGAAATTTAAAGTTAAGTTTTGAAATGTGTAAGTGCAGTTAGGAGGGGGTTTCTGTCCTGCTCCATCTCCTCTTTCCTAAAATATGTCCTGGAAAATAGAAGTACAAATTAGCTCAGAATAGTCCAAGAGCTGAACAGTCTTTCAGTATCCAATGCTGGAAGCGGATCATACTCAGTGACAAGCTAAGAATAACCTCAATGCACTGATGTTAGAACCAGTTTAACAACATGTGACTTTCACACAAATCAGTTTCTGGATTTGTAGCACAACATGGGCCAAATACTGCTGACAGTTAAAATGCTTTCTGAGACATGATAGCTGGATTCACTGTGAGAAACAGGAGCTTCCGAGAGCTCTGGAAAGACCCTAGGGGGAAAGCAGTGCCCTGGATACAGCTATCTTCGTTGATGCAATCCGCAGATCTCTTGTAAGAGCAGCACTTTCAAATTACCCCATATTTTTCATTTGCATAACTATGTATTTACGAAGCTCGTGGTATAGTTATTCACCCTGATGTGTATAAATTTGTTGTATGCTTAGTTTTATCCTTATCTTCCATTTTATATCACAGATTTGGCTTTTATTACAGAAATTAATAAATTTGCTGACAAAAATTCAAATACCAACTCCTAATCAAATTCCTTGCTTCTTACGAGTGACTAACTCCTCACCACAGGGAATGAGAAGGAAGAAACAATAAAGGCCTCAAATTCCTGAGCATGTTAAATCAGCTCCCCAGACTCCTGAAGGAGACTGCTGTAGTTAGTGGGGCACAACACATTTGGGCACATGGGCATTCTTTTGGGCATAGACTAAGTGATAATTACAGTGAGAAGCTTCTTTAGGGTACAAGATCCTCCACTCAGAAAATACCCTACTACAAAATCCAAAGTCTCTTCTTTAGGAAAAGTCCTCTGACCACCTTGCTGGATGAGGGTGACCCCAGCAGGCCCCAGAAAAGGACAGGCATGTGCAGCTCCATCTCCAGGGGTTGTTTCCCTTTCACTGGTAATGAAGAGAACTAAGCAAGTATGACCATTTCATGCCTTCCAAGAAAGCCAAGCAAATGGACAGCTAAAACTCAGGGCTTTGTAGCACATTCACAGGGGAAGCAGGAGACCAGTACTTTGCAAACCATCACACTGATTGTGTATCTGTTAAAAATCATGATGTCACAACAATAAGAGGAAATAAAGTCCATGATCACAAGTAGAATTTCAATAGACTGGGCTGAAATGGGAAGTACCTCATATCCAATTATTTATTTCAACCCTGCAAATGTGATTACATTCAAATGATGGGAATGTATCTTAAATGAACAAATAAAAGACATCAAAAATTTCCAGAAAATTACAACACAGAACACAACCTGACAAGAACTGAAAAACAAAATTGCACCACAATCTCCAAATGTCTTTTTCTCTCCCCGAGGCTAAAACAGCTGCAATGGGAGGATAAGGCATGAGCACAGTACAGCACTTTCCAGGGGAAGTGGCTTAAACAAGCTTTTATGTTTTCAGTGCATTACTTCTGAATATGCTCGTTAAGGTTTAACAACCACTTGAAAATATTTTATGTTTTTTCCTCTCCTTCTGGCCATGAACATGTATAAGCATTTCTTTTTACCAGAAGAACTGTCAGAGTTATGAGAAAATCTTTCACAGAGGTAAGCAGTCTTTTTCATTGCAGAAAAATAGAACAAACACCAGGATATTTACAGAATCATAGCTTCAGTTTGAAGGAATCTCAGGATCTTTATCTGGTCCAACTCTCACTCAAACCAGAGATTATTCCATATTTTATTTATCAGCAAATTTCTAGGCCTTACTAGTCAGTCCAACTGCAAGTTTCAAGCATTCTAACATTACTTCTTCAAGCATTAAACAAACAAGAGCAACTATAATACCTATTCAAAAGGTTAATACTGTAGATTTTGACTAAAAAAATAATAACAGTACTAAAAAGCTATTATGTCTACCTAATGCATCACTTCCAGTATAATGACCTATTAGAGAAACTACAGGATTTGTCCTCCAGATCATGTACATTTACAACAAGAAAGTGAAAATCCCACTCTACACTCTCCTAGTCATTGTTTACTCCAAATTCATGAGCAAAAATCAGGTAACAATAAGCAGACTTCAGAGGAAGTGGCAGCTGCTTTGAAACAACTACCAACAGATACAAATTATCCTCATAATATTACAGTGTCTGAGGATAAATTTTTCCCCTTTTCACAAGTTTCTGTAGTATTTCAGATTAAACATCTTGACTGATGCTCAATTTCACTTCACAGTAAGCGAAACAAACCTGATCTCACATTTTTAAGTAATACTGACATCTCAGCACTGTTCCATAGATCTTTCTTTGTCAAAATATCCAGATACACATATTTTCTAATGCAAATAAGTTTAAATTCCTCTTGATATCAACCATAAGAACTCAAAGCCACACACTTAAGATTTAGCTTGCTTATTTTTACCTTTCAGTGACTATTAATAAAAACATCACTTAGAGCAGATAGACATTGAAGCTGAAAATGTAATGTTTTTCTTACAGACTGCACTATTAAATGCACATTCTGTATGTAAGGGAGGCATTCCTTCATCTCATTTAAGGATTATTAGTAGCCAAAAAACCTAGAAAGCTGTTGCAGACAAGAATTTTATATGCTATCTAGAGTTAAAGTTTTAAATTACTTAATGCTTTAGATACAATTCCTTAACCATTAAATACATATTCCTTATTTCATTTGACAACCTGCTAGAGCTATAAATTGATATTCCTTAACTACGTTATTCCCCTCCAGAGCCAGGCAGCAGAACGCAAAGTACATTTTTTAATATTTCATTAAAATCTCATATTTAAATTTGCTGGAGGCTCACCACTTGCAAAATAACTTAAATAAAATCAGACCTCATTTAGTGTTTCCATTTTCATGCTTTAATGCTAGAAATTATACAGAGCTCTGTAAAGTATGAAAATGAAAGCAGACAGAAAACACCATTCATAAATAAAAGATTATATGAAATCATGCATATATAAATAATTGCTATTTCTGACGAGCAAGTAAGCAGAAAACATGCAGACACAATCATTTTAACAAGTGGCACATTACCTGGGTGGAGCTGGCAGCAACAGAAATGCAGTCAATGAACCCATGTCTCCGAGTGAAAAAGGCCACTATCTGCTGCCACCGGGAAGGCTCATTCCGTAACTCATCTGTTGAGCCTTTCTTTGCCCACTGCTTCTGCTTTGGGCCTACAGAACTGTGGCTTGAGCCAGTGTTGCCTCGACTGGCACGAGAATAGAGGAGTGTGTTATTTCCGAAAATGTAATTCATCTCTGCAGCTCTGCAGGTGGTTGCCAGGCAGTCTTAATTCCCTACCAGCTGCTGAGTGGTGAATGAACAGGAAAAAAAAATGCAGATAGAATTACAGCAGCATCATTTACTAACCAGGAAAACAAAATTCTTGCTAGCTGATGGTATTTTTCTTCCAAGGCTTTCCACCCTTTACATCCCCTCTCTACCTGTGGTTACAGTGATGAATATAATCTTGAGCAATTTGGGAAAAAAAAAAAAAAAAGAAAGAAAAAAAGCAAGCAAAGGTTTTCCTTATTTTCCCTTTTCGGAACCCACAGGATGAAAACCTTGCTTTCTCTTCCTAGCTGACAGGAGATATTTAAGGGAAACTGGGTAGCAGGTACAGTACAACGTTACAAATTCACAGCTATGAGGATGGTGGTGGATGGTAACAGCTACTGGGTGGAGAAAGCACGGATCAAAAATAACCAAGTTTCAATCACTGCCTGTAGAAAGATCCAATAGCATCTTTTCCTTGCTTGCATAAATTATGAACCTGAAGCAAACAAAACAGGGAGCACACAGCATAACTGCACTTGCTCACTGATTTCTGTCTTTCTGAAAACATTCCACAGAGCAGAAAGACTTTAACACCATGTTCAAAACAAGGATTTAAGAACCAACTGTTCGCTAGTTACTTCTTGTTTTCCTCCCTTCTTTAGTGCATAAAATACTTACAGAGGGAGGGAATCACAGTGCCGCAAAACACTAATTTTGTGTTGGGTATCAGAGGACGTCCACTAAGGTTGTTCTGCTGTGGTTTTGGGGTTTTTTAATTGGCAAGATGATTAGAGAGACTAAGATAAAACACTAAGAGTGCACATTCTGTTTTTCTTATTCTGTAAATAACACCATGTTCATAATCCCCATTTCCAAATTTCTGTGACTGTTATGAAAACAATAGATATATGTATTTATTGTAACCCAAAATTATTTCTCAATAGTAGAAGAGTAGTTCAAAAATGAAAAATTCTTACTATTCACTAATGACTTTTCAGTAAAATTATTTTGACTTCCCATGAACATGACAAGCATTACTCCTAGAAGCGTGCATTTTCTCTTCTCTCTTCACAGTAAAAGGGAACACAGAATAATCATCTAAAAGATTATATGGAATTCAAGTTACCTTACAGAACTCATCACTCAATTTTTTATAGCCAACTGTTTTAAAAAAAGCCCTCCAGCTCATATCAGAGATGACTAATGAAATCAGTGAAGTGTCAAGGCTTTCAGTACAAGCTTGTATCTGGAAAGCCGACACAAAATGATAACAGTTTGTGGTTTATTTCTATGGTCATAATCACTGCACCAGGGCAAACATTTTTAAAAAGCAGCAAACTCTCCATATGATGAACAAAGGCAGAAAAATTCCTTACCATGCTGCCACAACTTACAACCAGATAATTCTAATTCTGACTCATGATGTGCATTTTAGTGTGGATTACCAAATTCCCCCTACATACTTTTTGGGGTGCAATACAATCATCTGCTTAACAAATCCTTAATGACAGCTGTCCTATTCTGTGAAACAATTTTTTCCCGAGAGCTTGTATTACAAGCAGAAATAATAAGTCCATTAATTGAAATCTGTCGTACTAAGATCAATGCACCATTTACTTCTAGTCACTGGTACGGCTCAATAATAAACCACATGCCAATATTCTGAGCACACCTTTCAGACAGACTTTATTAATATTTATAAAATACAATGACTTATCAGTGCAAGTCATACGAAGCTCAGTCTGACTTGTGCAGTGTCCTCAAAGCTACGAACATAAGAGAGATAATGGAGGTAAAGAAATGCCCGCGACATAGTAGATACAATGATCCTTTTAAATGGGCAAGCTTTTTGTAATGAGAATTCTTTTCACAAGAAGACTGCAGCCCTAGCTGAGCCCTACCTTTTTCCAGACACAAAGAGAATACTTAGTCTGAAAATGCCATGAATTTATTACTGGAGAAATTTATTAATCCTTGGCTACGATTGAAGGTATTTGGAACAAGCTACAAATTACATGCTCTGAGTTCCAAGTCTTTCTATAAAGAGTCAAGGTGAAAATATTTTTTTTATCTTTTTCTACATATGGCCTTGAATGTCCACACTGCTATACATTTTATTAAATATCTGATAGCAAAAGAATTCGTATAACTTTTGAAAAAACTTCTTCAAGAATTCATTTCTCTCTCCATAGGCTCCATATGGAGAGCCACATGGAAGAGTATTGCTTAAAATTCTGAAAGTACCACAATACATGGACAAGCAACGTACCAAGTACATATCTTTCTTACTATTTTATCAGTCTGTTTGAAGACAAGAGTTTTGCTGTGTTTTAATGCAGTTTTTTTCAAGGATGATTCCCACCCAGACAACAATGAACAATTGCATCACTGACACAAGAGATTTTAGAAATCAGCACATCAGGAAAGCAACATATGCACAAAAAAACTTCCTGAAAGTGAAGCAATGATGCTTTAATTTCAATGGAGACAGATATCTAGAAAAGTACTTAAGGAAGAGGTTATGCAATCCCCCGGTGATGCAAGACAGCAATCTGTGTCACCTACACTCCATATGGATGGCAATGATATCGAGCAAGATTTGCTGACGCCTAAGCAGATACAGTTGCAGTTATTTGCAGAAGGAGCCTGTACTGTAGGGATGAGACAAACCCCGATTTTCACCAGCTACACTGCAACCTGAAGATAAAGGCAAGGCATAGCTCTGGAGATGGCACAACATCAGGATAACCCAAGGAGTCCAGATTAGAAGAATGATCACTTGTACAGTTGAAAAAAAAAACTGGGAGGCCATAAAAACAAGGGCTTGTTTCAGTCAAAGAGCATTTCAACAGAGGGTCAAACGCCTACCAGAAAGTTCTATTTGGACAGAAAAGGGAATATCCAGAAAAAGGAGAATCATGAACAGAGATGTGGCAGCTGGAACTGCATCTGTGAATGACTGCATCCAGAGTCAAGAGGAACAACAGGGAGGCTCAACAGGGAACCTCAGGAAGTCCTAAAAGGAGCAGAGAGCTTCCATCTATCCCTTTTTCATATGCTGGATATTGAACTGATGATGATGATAAAATTAAAGACAAACCAAATAAAAAAATGCCACACACCAAGACAAAAAAAAAAAAAAAAAAAAAAAAAAAAAAAAAAAAAAAAAAAAAAAAACGACTCATTGCAAAGCCAGAATTGAGAACTTGCAGATTAGGGGTGGGGGTGCGAGAAATCAAACATATGAAGAATCCCCTCCCAAAAAAACCCAACAAAACGTCACAAAGATTTCTATGTTAGTATACATACCTTTGTAAAACTTAATACATTTATTGCAAGATTCATCTGCATCTCTAGTGGCTGTACAATAACATTATTCATTCTCTGGCCAGGATATAGCAATAGATTACATGATATAGTCATCACAGTAGTGACTAAATGTAAAAATCAACAAATACCTGGACTAGAATTTCTCTGACTTTGTATCTAAGCAAATTCATATTATCAGCTTGCTGGGACAAGCTAAAACACGGCATAATGCTGTATTTTAATCTTTAAGATAAAGGTGTCCGGGATATAACTTTACAAGCAGAATATATACTTACAAAATAAAAAGCCACAGTAACAAAAACTATTTGTAAACAGAAACAGCAGTTATATCTCAATTACCCTTTCTAAACAAGAACCAACAACCCCAGTGAAGTATTTGAAAAGTGTCTTATATTAGTTTTATCACCATCCAGCTAAATCGAATATTGGCTAAAATAAGCATGGGCCCTAAGGAATAAACTGATAGACTGCAGAGAAAAAAAATTCAATAATCCCCTAAAAAATTCCAGGAACTTATTTTATTTTCAAATATAGGTTTTGACAAAAAAAAATAGAGATGAAAGGTGCAAAACTCAATCTAAATACTCAAACATTAGACTGCAACTTTCATTCTCCAGTGATGGGAACCAAACAACAACAAAAATGTAGACACAAGCTCATGCTTATGTCTTACATTTTTCAGAATTCTAGGTTTAATAAACCTTCGCTGGCATAACAAATTTAAATCTCATTAACAAGCATATAACATATTGCAAGCCAAAGCCCAAGAGTTCAGGACTGAAACACTGTGGAAAAAAAATTTGTTAACCCTTTTTGCTAAGATATGCTAGAAAGTCTACCTTAGCTTTCAGTTGAGACAGGACTGAAGGATGGTTCTTCATTAAGTGTGAGTCATATAGATCACACAGTCAATAAAAAGTACAGATTTTAGTGCTAAAACTAACTTATAAGTAAACACCCCAGCATGATTATTCTAGAATGGCATATTTTAGTATAAATATTTAATATAAAATACTATTACCTTATTATTCATATTCAGACAACCTACCAATCTGTGCACATTAAACTGCCTGGTCTTCCGCACCCTGTTCATGAATCTCCTGCCCATCTTTTTAGCACGCCAGACTGATAAAAACATCCTGTGTTTAATGCAAGTTTTCTTAGGTTTGCTTCAGTCATCAAAATGAACCCAACTGCACCGGGGGCTCAGGGAAAATCTCAGGCGAAAAGAGTACAACCAGTTATTAAGACAACTTGACGTTGATTACTGTATCTTAGGTTGCTCTAATGTTTGGATTAATCCACAGTCCATCTGTTACAGTTTTTCTTTCTTGTCTCTGTTGACAAGAATTTGTTGAGCAGATCCATATGGAGGAAAGGGCAGATTTGGTCAACTGCTTCTTACTATAAGACACAAACTGACACCCTTGCATATATTTGCACATTCCTCAATTACAGGAAGTTTAAAAGTAGTAATCTACCAAGAACTCGGGCAATGCATTTTAACTAAATACTGTATGACAACTCCTCTCAAGTGTGACCACAAAAGTACAATACTACTCTAAAAACGACTATGTCTGAGGCTACTTTCAAGCTTCTCAATTTCCTCTATTCTAGGTACGTTCCTGACACCAGAAGCACTGCCTTTCTGCTGAAGATGGCAAAGCTTTACAAAGTTCTCAGTTTAGAAAAAAAGTAACAGATTGCAGCCTTCTCACAATCATAACCCATCTTGCAAATTACATGTCAACTGATCTTTAATTTCTAAATGGAAACAGCACCTTCATCTCCAGGGCAATCTCACACACCTGCTCAGACTGAAGCAGGACAAGAAAATATACCAGTGCAAAGAAAAAGTTAAAATTACTTTGACTGTTGGCTAACCTTGAATCTGCACAGTTCAAATCATAAAGACCATTAATCTTTCTGAGAGCAGAAACACTCTCCTAATGAGCACAGAGGCCTATTTGAACAGAAGCTCCACAAGCTCCAAAAGACTTCTGGGGAATCCCTTGAGGGAACAGATGGAACTGGAGGGAAGACACATCAGGAGATAGAAAGAAGGGAACCTATTAAGCTTATCAGCACAAGATTCAAGTTTAAGTGGAAAGAAGATTGTCCTGTATGGAAGGAAGCATGTGTGAATATGCTCATTTATATAACAGCTATTTCCATACAGATTAATAGTAAGGAGCTAAATAAAGGTGCTTGTTTGCAGCTGAGGAAATAGGGCAGAAGAGACAAGCCATATATACTGCAATACCTTTACTGGTGTAGCCAGAAACCAGAATACTATCAGTAGGTGAGAGATTATTCTAAAAGTCAGAGGCTGACTGTAGATCACTGTGTTTAGGGTTATAAGATGGCTAACATCTGCTAATTTATATTTCTGAATATAGATTTTAATTTCTGGAATAACCATTCCCCAGTCATTTCCATAATTTTAGAGACTAAGTGTTACTGACTGTAGTTTCATTGATATCTCCCAACTCAGCTCTTTTCCAAGAGGACAGGTCAAACTCGTTCATCCTTCACTGTACAGTCGCTGCTCTCTGCCTCTGACCTCTTACTCTTTTATGTGCCATTTCTAAATTTGCCTTCTTAATCAAGATAATGAATGTGCAGATTTCTAAAGTGATAAGATAATGCAGTTTTACTCCCATTTGCTTCTCTAGATATTCCTTCTATGCCATTTGCCTTTTTGACTGCGAATTGAATACCGAGATCATTATTCCATTGATCTGTTATAACCCTGAGCTCTCATTCCTCCAAGATGATGCAATGAGAACACAAGTTCTTCCGAGCTCCTTCTGGTAACCTCCATCCATCAGGACTACTGATCTTCTTTCATAAGTTTTACTTTCCTTTTGTTGTTGGTTTGGGGTGTTTTTTTTACTGTTACATCCCAAAATTATTTTATTATTTTGTGACAACTTAAGTTTCTCTGTAAACTTTTTTGAGGAAGTCTATTGCATGCATCTAAGAAAACCTAGAAACCTACATCAACAAGAAGATTTTTATGCACAAGCTTTAAGGGATTTAAGCAGCAGAAATTCTCTTTACAATGCATTCATTGCTTTCTCTAATTTCTTCACACGCTCATTGGTTCTGCATTTCAGAACCGTTTCACTGTGTTTTGCCAGTACAGAAATGAGAGCAAGTTCCCACTTCTCCTCTCCCTTCTGGAAGCTATTTTAAGAACAAGCACCTTGCCATATTTCATTCCTGTGATACCACAGTCAGGATAAGTAGACTGTTATACAGCACTGCAGCACTAATAGATAAGCAGTTTCAAATCAGGGTTAATTTAAAACCATTAAGCTTAAATGCCATTAGGTCCTGGAAATACTTTTCCAAAGATGAATAAACATGTGCAAAAAACCCAGGGATACACTGAGTGAGTCAAGACATTTACTTCACAGAGTAAAACTACAACTGTACTGCTGCACTAGGATTACAAAGCCTGTTTGGAGAAGGTTTGGGTACCACTGACACACTTAGAAACTTGTTTGAGATGATGTGTCCACTACACTAAGCAGGAGATATGGGATGCAGAAATACCAGCTGCTGCTTGAGGAAAGGTAAGGCCAAAGGACACACTTCTCAACCAACAGGTACATGACCATAGCACTACACAAACAAAATGCCCAACTAATCCACTGCCTCTCGCAGCAGCAATAGTGTAAGCACAGAGCAATCCTCCCCTCCCCAATATACCATCCCAAGCTCCAACAGAGATTCACAGAGCCGAAGAAGGTAAATGCTGTTTTACTGTTTTTATTTTAATAAAGGACTACTTGCACTCTAATGCAAACTGAGCCTGAATACGTTTTGCCAGATCTGACACTACAAGGTGACCACAGATAATGCACAGGGGCACTGACATGGGGCACAGCTACCACTTCAAAGGTATTCACCAGGTGCTTCACCTAGTCAAAAATATTCCTTTCGTCAAGATCTGGGGGTAGAATTTAGACCTTTCTTTACAATGGGGAACAATGTAATACAATGGTATTGCAGCTTAGTTTGAAAATATTTCACTGTTCACAGACAGGAAAAAGTAACTCATTTGCATTTAATGCCATAATATTATGAAGTCATAGTCTTATTCACTACATTCATATAAACACAGAAGACTCCTCTAATGTGCTTTAAATGGTCAAACAACACTAGTCCACATGTCTAACACATGTTTAGAATATCTTTGGTACAGAGAGGTGGGGATTTTTAGTGCATTACCTGAAGCACAAGAGCTCTAGCAAAATGAAACAGCACTCAGCCAGAACGACAGGTCTGTGCAGAGGGGAAACAGGCAGCAGTGAAAGAGGCCGATCACTGCTCTGCCCCATCTGCTCAGCATTGTCTGTGCCCAGCACCACTGGTACAGAGATCACCATTCCTGCAAACACGTGAGAACAGAAAAGGAGCCAAGGGCATGAAATATGGACAAGAGTCTAAGTTAAGATTAACATATTTCCTACCACCACCTCCAATCTATTTTTCACAGTTCCTGGACTGTTCTGCTACTCCACGGATGATTGCACAAAGCTACTCTAGATACCAAATATTTAACCAATAGAATGCCTTTAGGTCCTTACTATTCAGTCAGTAATTAGAATTTCAAGTACAGCATGAATAAGCAATTTTAGGTCCCTTACTAGACTAACAGAGCTGGTACCATGCTCAAGCTGAGACATTTCTGCTCAGCTGTCCATGTATGTGTGTAAGGAACAGACTCAGCGCAAGCTTTTTCCTCACAGCCTTTGAAGATTGGTGCTATGGTGAAAATCTCCAGAGACAGATCAGCAAAAAGGATTTGATTAAAGAAAAAAAAGAACTGCAGAGACTTTTCTGAATCAGTAAGTCTAGCTTCCTGTTTTTACAAATTATTACATGTTTTCTTCAGAGCTTCTCTAGTACCAGTGAAATAAGAGCCTCAAATACCAACATATAATACACAAACATAATACTGGAATGTATGGAAGCCCTAAGCAGGGTTTACACTTAAACAGTGAGTTGACATGCTGCATCATATATATAGAGCTATAAATAAAATGCTTTCCCTTTCACACACAAATTGCTTTAAATGAAGATTAATGATTTATTTTTTGTCTTATTACACCATGACCCATTATTTCATAGCCTTGTAATAATCTATTACTGAAAGCTTTTTTCCTTGACAGAAAACTCCAGTTTTCACTCCACAGTTTAAAAAATTTCTTGATATTATATCATATCTGTGACAGATTTCACTTGATTGAAGCTATTTAATAACAACAGATGTTAAATCCAAACCCCTCACTCTGAAGGTGGGATACAGCAGCTAAATTCAGTGTTACACTGAAATAAACCCTTTTGTAGCATCGCCATCTCGTGGCCAACCTGCAGAGCAACATATTGCCTCAAGTACATCACAGGCAGACCAACGGGATCCCAACTTCATTTCAGAACTCAAGGAACTTCACACTGACTTCTCCAAACTACTATCGCTGGATTTGAAATGTCAAGTGTATTTAACATATATATTTAAAATTTTAAAAAACCCTTCTATTATTATTTTATTCATGTAATAAACACATTCTCTATTACGTTTAGTTTCCTTAAACAATGAACTATTAAACGAAGCTAATCAAGATGCTGTGTATCAGCCAAGACGTGGACCCTGCACAGCACATCCAGTCAAGCTACCAAATAAACCACGCAAAGCACTCTGAACTAGGGGCTGTTGTTGCTAAACTGATCTTCAGCACGAACTATGCCTGTGAAACTGTGGATGCACCACTCACTCCAAATACCTTAAGACTTCAGACTAATTATAATCAATGTATGCAAAGTAAATTCTTCAGGGAAGAAACAAGTCAGCAGTCAATTAGCCTCAGAATTCAAAACTGCACAAAATGCTGGTAAACAACTGAAACCTAGAGCACCCATCCTGGTTTTCAGATGAACAAAGCTGACAAAAAATTTCAGTTTACCACACATTGCTGTGACATAGAGAGAATAGTCACCTGAAAATGACCAGATATATGCTATAAATGGTAATATGAGCTGCACAGTATTTCCCTTACATACATTCTTTCTTATCAAGTGACTATTTCCCAGCACTTATGAATTTGAAAAAGATAATAGCAATTCTCCTCAGAGACCTAAGATATACAGTACTTTGAACAGGCCTCATCATATTTTGTAAATACATTTACACACTGCTTAACACTATTTCCAAAATAGTTTTCTTTCTTCCAGACAGTTTTACAGATCAGCTTTTTGCCTTTTTGAAACCTTTATGCTTCATGAAAGGCAAGACTAAGTGCTCTAGGAATCAGGAAAAGCTTGTGAATAAACAGAGTTGACAATAAGCCTCCAGAGGAAGACAATTTCTTTTTTTTTTCTACTTCTAATGGTTACATATAAAATGTGTTGTATTACTTTCTGAATATCAATAAATTCAGGGAATTAGACATCTGAAAGTGTGTTCCACTGTGTCTATCTTCATAAGCCAGAAAAGACTGAAGTCCTGGCCGTTCCCAAAAATGAAAGCTTTGTCATATTAACATTCTTAGAAGGCACTTCAGAAGTCAATATAGCCCACTCCAAAATGGTTATTCATTAGAGCTTAAAGAATACAGATTTTCTAGATGAAGACTATGGAAAAATACATTGTTCATTATGGAGTTATAAGTAAAAATAACTGTGTTCAACACCATCATATACATTTTTTAAATCTTAGAAAACCCGGAAAACAAGTACTAAACACACTTACACACTATAGCTGGTTCTTCTACCAAATCCTTACAAGTCAATTATAAAGAACTGATACTTTCAACAAAATTTTTCTTCATAATTAAAAAAAAAGAAATATAACTAGGTTCAAAACAACTTTTTTATAATATCCTAGAATCATACAAATCACAGAATGATTTGGGTTGTAAGAGACATTAAAGATGATATAGATCTAAATTCCCTGGCATGGGCTTAGACACAACTGGACCAGGTGGTTCAAAGCCCCATTCAACTTCGCCTTCAACACTTTCAGGGCATGAGCATCCACAACTTCTCTGGACGACCTGTTTCAGTGCCTCCCCACTACCACAATAAAGAATTTCTTCCTCTTACCTAATCTATATCTACCCTCTTTCAATTTGAAACCATTCCCCACCTTGTCCTATCACTACATGTCCTTGTAAAAATTCCCTCTCCGGCACTTGTGCCTTCAGGTACTGGATGGGTCTCTAAGGCCTCCCTGAAGCCTTCTCTTCTCCAGGCTGGATAACCCCAACTCTCTCAGCCTGTCTTCACAGCAGAGGTGCTCCAGGTCTCTGACCATCTTCATGGCCCGCCTCTGGACCTACTCCAGCTGGTCCATGTCCTTACATTGGTGGCCCCAGAGATGGATTCAGCATTGCAGATGCTCACCAGGGCAGTGCAGAGGGGCAGAATCCCCTCCCCTCAGTAGCCCACACTGCTTTGGATGTAGCCCAGGACACACTTGGCTTCCTGTGCTGCCAATGCAAATGGCTGGGTCATGTCCAGCCTCTCACACACCAGCACTCCCAAGTCCTTCCCCCAGAACTGCTCTCAGTGTAATGACATTTGTTCTTTCCAGTCACAAGGACACTATCACACACCAACAACTCATGCTAAAAACATTGAGCTATAGGCCTACTACAATGTAAGTCTATCTCATCATTCTAAAGTACAAACACTCACCAGTATCAAATCACTTTTCCATCTTTTCCTCAAAACAAGTCATAAAGACTCAGAGCTGTTAAAGAAAACGGCACTTAGTCTGGCACATTGAAATGCTGTGCTATTCAGAAAATTACTAAGCTGCATCTACCTACTAACCCAGTGAATAAAACTGCCTGTTATAACCCACTCCAAAACGTCACAGTCACTTTGTTGTCTTAATCTTTAAATCTGCCTTGAAGTTACCAGAACTGTCTTGAGAATGGTGCAGGATGCTGAAAAACTCGAGAGACATATATTACACTTCATTTATTACATTTTTCAAATAGGGCATCCATTAAAATATTTACTAGAAACAAACTCAGAATTGATTGTACAGGATCCTAATAGAAAACCCAAAATGTAACTATCAGCAGGAACTATAGTGCCCCTCAATATTACACCCAGAACCTAAGTTGCCCATATTTGCTTTCCAGGTATTTTACTATCAGGCACATTGAGTCAGAATGTATGGAACTAAGTCAATGCCTTAATGTCTACAGAGTACATTTCACAAATGAGCAGTTCCATAAAAAACCAGAAGTAGGTGCATCACAGCTAATTTTGTTGCCCTGCAAAATTACATTCTGGAGGGCATGTCAGAAGACTTCATTCTTATTTTAACTTTTAAAATGCCTACCTTTACTGGTGAAATATGAGAATGGGAAACAAATCCATGAACATTCTCAATCTGTGACAGATTCTTCTCCGATACATGGACCAGCTCTGGACCCGTCACCTCATTGGCAATGTGTGGAGAGCTGTGCTCCTGTGGAGGTGTATCTTCATCCTGATAGCGGTATTTCTGAAGAAAGAAATTAGAGAAAAAGATCAGTCCACCAAAGAAATGGGAAAAGACTATCCAGAAAACCTAAGTCAAACAAATAGTTATTCTTCTGACCTTGCCTGCTTCAAGGTAGTAAAATCTATAAACAAAAGTTTTAATTAGCATTTTTAGTTTAAAGACTCATCCTGTCCAAAAATGTTCCAGCCTTTTTAGTCTTGCCTGGAATTACTATGAAGTTACCTAAACCCCTGTAGGGTTTATTGTGTCTGTAAGATGCAACCCAACATTTTCTAACCACTTTCACTCTCACACACCACTACTGTACTCCTGAGTACATCCACAGTTATTACTAGTTGACATAGAAAGTATGTCACATCACTAAAGGTACAGAAAAACCTTCTAAACATGTATTCATTTTAAAGTTTTCTTAGCAGTTCATTTCTTCACTGTAATGCTGTAGGTGACTGCAAGTAACCCATTTGTGTGTAAGCACAGCAACACCACACCAACGCAGTACCCGACAAACAGTATATAACTACTGACCCTTTTAACAGTTGCATGCAACTTCAATTTCTGGCTACCACAAAGAGCCACATCCTTCATAAAAAACTCCTACAATACTTCTTAACTACAAAGAAACTGCTTGAAATAATCCATCAGTTACTAGGTCCTGTAATGTTTAACACATTCTTAAATGGGTAAATTAAATCTACCCAATTATAAAGTAGAAGCAATTCAAGCATATTTTCTCTAAAAATACTAATTATTAGCAGAAAACCACAAGGTAGAAGAAATAATTCCAAAGAGGAAAACAAGAGCATTAAGAGTTCTGTTACTACAAGAACCCATTTCAAACATTTCCATATCTTCTCCTTAGCTGGATGTCAAAGGAGAAATAGTGAAAACTGACAGCTGTGAAAAATTGCAATGGTTACTCAAAAAGCCTTAATTTTCCAAATCTTTGGCAGAGAGGTTTAATGAGATAACCAACTTAATAGCTTCCTACTACCAGAAGTCCTTTTTCTTTCCTTTCCCTGCAGCACTGAGATGCTGGATTGCCCAGCCTCAGACTACTGCCATTCATCTATTTTCTGAGATTGACTTGTTTTTTGCTTAACAAAACAAAACCCTGAAAGGAGGTGACATTACTTCTCCAGAGCAACCATATTAAACATCAGAAACAGAGAATTATCTTTTAAAGAAAGTGTTGGCCAAAAATACAAGGGAACATTACCAGAGTATTAATTCCATCACACTGGCAATTAAAGAAAATAAACATTAGAGCTTCAAGAAGCATAGAAAACGTCTTGCAGCCTCAGAGAAAAGAGGAATTCTGCTGACTCAAAACAGCCTGCTCCACTGGTGAAGGCAGTGTTTGGGTAGACTTGTGATCCACAACATCCCTGACAGACCTCAGGCTTTGATTTCATTATGAAATACATGAAAATTATTTGGAAGTGAATTTAGTTTCCAGGTCATTTCAGACAAGACCCTGTAGAAAGCTCAAGTGGATCATTCTGTTTGCACTGGGGGTTTGAGGGGGAAGAGAAGGGGGAAGGTGAGGCACACACAGACAAACAAAAACAACAAAAAACAAACATACAAATTAGCCAAATAGTCACAGGTCAAACAAAACTGATTTCCTTCATAGAACAGCCAGTACCTTGGGGGGAAGCACAGAATTACCTTGCTTTTTAGCCTGAAACAAGATATATTTACTAGAAACAGGTATCTGAACACGTCTGAGTGCAAACAGGCTCTAGATGTCACTAAAAAATATATGTTTACATTATATAGTGTATCAGTGCCTACAATAATATAGTGCATATGAAGTTTTATTAGATCAGTATGCCATCATTTTGAATAAAAATGATAAAGTGTTGTAGTAATGAATTCTCTCCCCTAAAAGTTATTGACCAAGCCTACAAACTTCTCAAAAAAAAAAAAAGGGCATTTTAAAAGTCAACTGCTAATTGGATTTTGATGTAATATTCAAGAATGAATTCATTATTATTTGCAAAATATTTCCCAACTTAAAACTACTACAAACAAAAAAATTAACATTTAAAATACACTACGTGAATTACTTGCGTGATGATGTTTCAAAATGCAAATAGAAGACAAGAACACAAAGTGCATGAAATCATAATATCCACAGTACTACTTATTCTCCAAGGTGCCCCACTATCCTTGCCCTTTACAGAAATTGCTTATGAGCCAAGAGCTTCAAGTGAAGCAAACTACTGTATCTTGTAACAGCCAATTGCCCATCAAAGTGGAAGTGTTTAGTACTGCTTTCCTATGAAGCATCACCTCTGAAATCCTGCCTCTCATGTGAGGCGGCGCATTCAAGTGATCTGGCTGGTCGAGCAGGCACCACTCAACACTGCCCTTTTCCTCCCTCTCCCAGGAGCTGCCAGCCCTTGAACAAGAATTCAGTCAGCTGTTCCAGTCATGCCAAGTTAATTCTGCTGCTAAATATGAAGCAAAAGCCCATGTAAGTTGCCCTCCGTAGGAGTCTAAAGACACAATTTCCCAGTACAGCCCGGCTTGCTCAAGGGCAGCCACTGTCCAAAGGAGCAGAACCCCTTCAATCACTCTAAGTCGAGCTGCACAACTTCATCTCCCTGCCCCTTGCTGGGAGCACACATCTGACTTCAGATGAGGAGAGACTTCAGCAAGCTAATCCAGCAGAAAGTTTCTTCCCTCTCCCAGCAATCCTAAATTTTCTGTAGTTCCCTGAAGTGACTCATGACAAGCCGAGACATGCAGCAACACTGGCACAACAGGGAGAACAACAGGTAAAGGGTAGGGCCAACATACCTCACAGTGACTAGGGGCAGGCCATTACAGTGCTTACAAGAGAATCCAGTCCTGCACCCAAACCCAGGCTCCAAGGAGGCCTTAGTTTACAAGGGCCATCAGAGCTATGGACACATCAAAGGAAAGAAAACGGTGTGACAAAGCAGCTCTGAACTTGCAGACAGACTCCCTCTGCTGCACTCCTTGGAAGCTTCCCAGCACCCAATTACGTAGTGGCCAAGCAATTTAGCTACTCTTTAAGAAGCTTTGTGGACTGCTCTATAATTTATAAGCATAATTTTAAGTCCAAAGCAACCAAGTACTAAACATTTAACACAGCCTTCTGACAGAGGTACTGCCACAAAGGATTCTGTTGCAGAACACGGGTGTGTCAAAATTAATTTAAAACATATCTTTTCTGGTGCAACATAATTAACAGCATACCTTCAGGCTAGATTATACTTTCAATCAGTTTTGAACTGTCACCAAACTCTATGGACTAAATTACTTACTGATGTAAAAAAACCCCTTTAATAAACCAGTGCTAGTTTGCATGAGACGAGATGATGGTCCCAATTCACCACAGAGAAATCATTGTACAGATCCACAACCTCACTAATTCAGGTCCCGGGTCTAGCAAAATTAGACAAAAATAACAATGAATAAAGTATCTGCAACAATATAAAGGACAGACAAGGATTTTGTGGACATTTTATAGCACAATTTTTGAGAATAAAGACAACCTGTTCACAGAAAAAGCACAGAAAAGTTTTAGGAAACTCATTCTAAAAAAGGTTCACTTTAGTCTGCCTAAACTCTTACCTCTATTTTAAAAAGAAGATATTTAAAACAGATTGATATGTAATCTACCCCCTAGAGACAATTAAGTTGTAGATTTATATATTTTTTAAAGATCCACTCATGAAAAACCTTACTGAAACAAAAGTGAAAGGAAATTATTTAAGGAACACTTAAACAACACCCTAAACTCACAATCCATATCCACCACAGCACACAGTGCATTTTTTCCGGAGATTCAAGCCTTACAGAATCTCACATCCATGGACAGAAAATTAATTATGCTAGAACATCCTTAACTACCACACGATCTCATGACAGAATGTGAGGCAGCAATAAATACAGTTCTCTTCAAAACCAACCTTCACAACTCTGGCATCCACGTAACTTCCAACAACTCTAATAACAAAAGTTACAATAAAGGCAGTTTTTGCACAATCTTGCTAAAACAAAATAAAGAATATATTAAGATGCTAATGCCTTCTATACAAGTCTTTCCTGTAGTCTAGGGGAAGCACTTAGGAAAATAATAGTGCCTTCTTCTTGAAGGGGAAAAAAGTACACAAAACTAAAGGTATGCTCCACTTCTGCAGACCTGAAGCCAACTTGAAAACTCTTTATTTGTAAAAAACAGGAAGATTATGAAAGCCAAATAAAACCTCTTTGTAGGTGAACAGCAATTCACACTGAGAAGCTGAAAGCCTGTGAATAACAAAAGAAACTTTAGCAGTGTAAGGAAATAGGATGATAGTGTTTGTGTCTTTTTAGCGCTTCTTCACTGATCATGAAATAGGACATTGAGCATTATTTTCAATTTAGGTTTCAACATGTGATAAACTGAATGACTTGAAATATTAGAAGAGGTTTTTTGATCTTTGTGTTTGCTATTTTAAACACAAGTTTGGTACTTTGAGTAACTAACTTCATTCTCAAATAAAAACACTAAGTTTTCTTTTAATAATAATTAGAGCTATGACAAAGACATAAGGCATTTCACTCTCCTTGGACAGTTTCAGTTTGACATTGTATCTTGACTGAAACTGCTTATAACATGCTTATTTAGGTCACAGTGTTCTATCATATGCCAAAATGCACAGCCAGTGTTAAATGTAAGTATTTACGTAATGCTTCATGTCACGGATGTCCACAAACAATAAAACAAGTTAAGATAAGTAAATACATTTACAAAAACTCCAGAAATATTTGTAGTGAAGTTCACTTGCCCCAGAAGGCCAAGAAAAAGAGACTAAAGAAAGAACACTCAGATTGTCAGTGTTCTTTTCATGTGCTCAAAACAGAAAACTGAAAACACTATTTCATGGAATTACTTGTGTAAGATTGTTTCTTTACATGAAGGACTGCTATAGGTAACCCTGTATTACTGTTTCACACTGTCATTTAAATATTGACTTTCAGTATTCAAGGGCTGTATCTTCTCGGAGGAAAGAGCATTTTACTTGCAGTACTATGCAGCACTACAACTTTTATTCAAAAGTGACAAGCGCCTGGTGCAAAACCTCTGTGCACTACCACCAAGTCACTATTTAAAGACAAAGCCTTCGGTTCATTTGGGATTCAGTCAGCATAGATGTAGTACGTAGGTAGTAGCATAGAGCACCCATTCTCGATTAAAGCAATACATGTTTATTTGAAGATAGCTAAAGCCTGTGAATAACCAGCCCAAGGCGTTTTAAAGCCCAGCCCTGCTGAATGAACCGCGCCCAGGGAGCTGTGGGTCTGCTCTCTAAGACACCCTGGCCAGTGTGCAGCCGCAGGGCAGCATGGAAGGCAGGGATGAGCGATGGTGCTGGCAGGGACCCGCAGGCAGCCGTGCCCCACGCCCATGGGGAAAGGTGCGGAGCAGGGACCGCCGCCATCACTCAGCCCCGGCACAACATGCCCAGAGTGGGTCCTGGATGCTGCCTGGATATTTTTAGTTTGCTCTTAAAGTGAACAGCACCCCTACTTTGCAGCAAAACGAGCAAAATCCAACCCGAGAGTATTTTCATGCCATGGCTTTCTTCCCAAGTTCACTGTTTAAACATGAGCATCTCTTATAATCAAGAAAAGGGGTGTGCAGTTACACAAAAAAGAAGGAAAGAAATCAATGTTATATCAAGCAGTTTCCAAATTGCATCAAAAAATAGATACATATTTTCAACTGAAAAATGCTTTGGACACAGGAAGGATAAGCAGATTCAAAAGAAGACACAGTCCTCCTCCTGGAAATAAAGCATTCAACTAAGTTTTGTAATGTTGACACTGTCAAAATAGCCATAAAAATTTAGACTCCTCCCTCCCAATCTGGGTGACATTCAACATCAACATTTTGTGATATATATATATGTAAATGTATAATACATGCATATGTGTGTGTATATGTGCACATACAACCAGTCCCACTTTATAAAATAAAAACCAGTCCAGTTTTTTCGTGGTTTTTTTTTGTTAAAATACCCTACACTGACTTGAAAACACTGAATATGTAAAGTAAGTTTTGGAGAGAAAGATTTCCAAATTTCTGTCTCAAAAGTCACTTCATACATATATCCCTTTAATTTTAAAAGGGTTTTCCAGTAATTAACATTCTCATTGCATTCTTGACATTGCATGTTAATTTTACTGAAAAAAAGCATTTTTGACAAACACAGAAAATATTCTGTTTACCATTCTGAGGATTACCAAATTATATATGTTTTATTACTCTGAAACCTAAACAGTTGCTGTAGTCCTAAAATGACTAAATGCCTGAGGGCACTGTTAAACCCAAACCTGCCACTAACAATTGCTTCCATCAATATGATGTCAGGAGGCATTTCCAGCCCTGCATCTCAGGGCAAGTCTCCTGTGTATTTAATTCTCTACAGCTGAAGAAAATAAAAGCCAAGTGCAATAAACTGATTACATGATGATTAATGCTGATTAATGGAGAATGACGACATTTTACATGCGGCATTCAGTAAATTCAAAATGTTTTTCAAAGGGATCTCTAAATAGTAGGCATGATAATTCATTACTTCTGTCACCATCACTAAGAGCTTGGATAATTGAGTAAGGCATGGAACAAAATACACACTATTTCACTAGAAATTTAAGGTACAGTTATATTAGACACAAAGGCAATCATTCATTAAATGAAGCTTACATTTCCAGGAAAGTCCTTTTATAGACCCACCTTACATCCGAACATTAAAGATATTGTGTTGTTCGTACATGCTACTTTACAGTGGCATAGCATCGGAGAAAAACAATCCAAGTTTTTTATGCTAGGAGACATTTTTTCAGACCCTGTGCACTTCAATCGATCCGTGACTGAGATTCCAGGAAAATGCCTCTGTAAGCGCTGCTTGCTGCCTGTCTGTGACATTTAATCTAGGTCCATAGTGTTCAAAAATAAGCTTTTGTATAAATAGGTTGAATCCTTCAGGAAAAATTTTGCTTCATGTTAGAAACCAGACCTTATAAAAAATGCAAAGAAAAAATCCTGTGTCCATTTTTAAAATTTTTGAGTCAGCTTTATATTTAATTACGTTAGCGCCAGCTTGAAGTGACAACTGTCTCACCGCCCAAAGTAATACTCGGATCCTCTCAGCGAGAAGCCCGGGTTAGATCCAAGGCAGCTCCACCTGCTGCAGTGCAAGGACTGCTATCTCCTCCATGAAAACAGAAGCAACTCCAGCAGAGTCACTGCTCAGTGCGCGCTGGTTGCTTAGGGGAGGGGCGAGATGTTGCAGCAGGGGACTCGTTACACGGCCCGATAGAAATAAACCCAACGCTTCCTGCAAGGTGCTTTCGCACTGCACCAATGAGCATGTGAAAACCCATTTTAAAATCAGCTGTGTGTAATTATAAAACCAGGGACGTCGTAAGCCTAACAGCAGGGAATTTGCTGATCTGCAGTTTACACTAGCTTTTTCAAGGAAGTGTCAGCAGACCACAAAATGAATGGCTCTGGGATATTTAATCCTCATTTTCAAACATTAAAAATTCAAGGTTATTTGACACGTCAAAAAAAATGGTCTTTAGCTGCTGAGTAAAATTCCTAATGATCTACCAAAAGCAATAAAGAAACAGCTACAGAAATACACAACTAGTCTCTAACTTTAACACACAATGAAAAAAGAAGCTGCTATTTTTCCCCCAGTTGTCACTATGAAATCATGAACAATCTGCACCAATTTGATTGTGTGAACACAAACAAAAGTGGGGGGGGGGGGAAGCTTTTTTCCTTAAAACTGGAATAAATACCATCATAGTCTCCTTAAGATTTGTTGTTCTTTTTTGTGTGCTAACAAGTCTAACATGCAAAATTCTTCTTAAAATCTTTTGCTTGGAGTTTGGTTTTTAACCAAGCCCTAAAGGATTCAAACTTCATTACCTTTTTTACAAGTACATGGGTCCCTGCAGGATATCAATCTATTTATATATTTTAATAAATTGCATTACAGAACTTGATCAAAAACTCATCCTCTGCAATTACTCTGCTCTTGCACCATAAGCTAACTAGCCTTTGCAAAAAACTTCAATGAAACAACAGTAGCCATCATTTCCAGTTTTTATTGCACTAAGCGGTATTGTAAAAAAAACCATTTAGGACGTGACTGTTCACTTAAATTTATACCTGTACCAGCCTTTAGTCATCTCCCTTTTACTTCATTTGGTTTACCTCATAAGCACCCCCTGAGGTACCAAGTTTAGTGTAGTGTAAAATTCATCCACACTGCCAGCTCAGAAACGAGTAACTTCATGAATTATACTGAGACAGTCTTCTTTATATAAATGTGCAGATTGATGAAACCAAAACTAAGGCAAAACGTCTGGAGAAAAATGTGTAACTCAGCCCACAGTAAACCTCAAAATAAACTTCATTTACATGAGGACCTCTTTCTTGGTAGACTATCCAAGGATCACCGATGACAGCATTTCCATATTCATGAGCATAGTTTTCTTTCCACCATGTGCAGTGACCTACAATTTTTCACTAAATAGCCTTAGACATCATTTCCCACAGAAGGTCATCTTCTGCATGTGAATGCAACAATAGAGGCAGGCCCAATTCAAAATACCTAACACTCAACTTACTTGTCATGGAAAAAGAAACAGAGACTGTAAAAAAAAAATTTAAAAAGCACCTTCTTAATTTAGCTGAGTTACATCATGTTTTTCTTGCAAGAGCATTCACATCCAAGGGTAGCCCTAAGTAGAACAGGATGATGGAAGAACCTAAAGCCCCCTTATGTTCCTTCTGCTGGCTGGGGGTCAAAGTAAAGAGTCTCCTGTCTGAAGAAGCAGGGCAGAGCAAACTGAGCAGATACTCAAACACCACACATGAAATAGGAAACACTGCACAAGGGGAAGGAACACAATCAAAGAGCACCGTCTCTTGCCAAACACAAGAGTGTTTCTATCCCACAAAACAACCTTTTCTATGCACCATGGATCAACAATCCATCTTACTTCCATACCCCTAATCACATTGTAATAAGATAATTTCTCACTGAAATAAAACACAGTCAAATGCATGGCAATTTCATGACAACAAAGTCAAAGAGCCAAAAGCATTTCTCGAATGTTGCAAAAATAACTTTTTGTGATCCAGAAAATATAAGCTCTAATGTGCCATGGGCATAGAAAAATCAATAAGAGGAAGATACAGTCTACACATCTACAGAGGATTCCATCAGTAAGATACAATAAAGAGAAAGCCTAAGTAACTTCAGGCAATTACATCTACATTGTTGATGAAGAACACATAAAACATCTGAATCTTTCAGCCATATATTTGCAGCTGTAGATAAATAAATTGGTTACACTGCAAAATTGTCTCAACCTTTATACAAAGATGAAACTTTTTACACATCTTGCGGCCCACAAGCTTAAAAATACAATATTTAAGCTTGTAAAATTAAAATATATTCTTACATATTTTGCTGACTAAATATAACTAAAATGAAGGTTTCCCTTGATCAAAACAATTATTTATGCTCAAAGACCTTTTAAAGAAACAGCTGTGAACATAAATCTTTCTGAAATTTGAACATATAGTGTGTTATTATAAAGAGAAATATATGAAACAAAATATTTTTAACCCTACTTTTGAACTCTAAAGAAACATACTCCCACTTAACTATTGCTCTGATTCAAATTGAAGGCTGAATTAACATTTCAAAATACAAAAAACAATGTATCAACACAATAATTAAGCCATTAATAAGAAGAATATGTCCTGAACTTCTTAACTACCTTTCACTACTCATTCCCCATTTGTCATCTTTTTTTTTATTATCACATAAAAGGTTGGGCTCTTACAGTCAGAGGTCACCATTCCCATGTTTCCTTAAAACTGTTCCCAGTAAAAGTGACAGGTTTCATTCTTATGAAAATGCTACATAAAATAAATCGCTTTTATTTTGGGTTTTATTCAAATGTTTACTTGGCAATCACACATCTTTACGTATGGCTCCCATGTGTACAATAAAAATATCCACATCATTGTGATCTTTAATTAATGAGCAAGACCAATTTTGGTTTTATCATAAAATAAGAAAGCTACAACTTCCAAGTCTCCCTGAGCACTACAAATATTGGATAGAGAGAAACAAGAGGTATGCATCATCAAAAAAAAAAAAACCCGCAGTGTAAGACTTTCGTAAAAACTTAATGTTTCAGTTCAGCACTTGCCAGCTATTCTTGATTGAACACACACAGTACCAGTTTCATCAATCCATGTGTTCCACACGTATCCTCAAACAACACAGGTTAGGAAACAGCAGCCTCATATGCAGTAAGACCTGGAGCTTTTAATGAAATGAGTAGTGAAGGTCTAGATTGACAGATGTACCAACAGTTCAGGCTGCCAAACCAAAGGGCAAAAGGCTACACTAGCTTTCATATTTATTCAGACAGAGTACGTCCCTTAAGTGTCACTGCAGGCACCTGTCAAGCTGGCAGGACTCAAGTTCAGGTCCATTTTTCCCAGAAGCCTGACTTTGTATGCTTCTAGGATACTTAATACAATCCAATTTTAAAAAAATATGCTTATCAAAATAATTTAAATCTAACAGACTTATTTTAACCTCTGCTCTGCATAATCATAGTTCTTCAAAGAGTACACAGAATTCCAAAATCATCAAGAGCTCTGCAAAAAAGCTTGAATGCCAGTTAAGATTAACTGACACCACCAGAGAGCTCTGATGTAATGGCTGCAATGATTTCTCACTCAAGGAGTAGTAATTTTATAAGCATTTTCTATAAGGCACATGAAATTTGAACACTAGTTTGAGAACAACTGATGTCTGGTGCAAACTGCATCCATCAGCACCCAGGAAACTCTTCGGCTCTGCAGTTCTTGCTCCCTGAAGTATCAGGTGACCATCCAGGCCAATTTTGAGAGAGCAGCTAAGAAATGTCCTGTTGTTCCTGCATGCTCTTAAACTGCCAGACAAATCATTTGCATGGTTCTTTCAGGCAAAGAGGTTTATTTACTGAAAACACTGTGAGCTGAAAATTCCCTTCCTAAAGGGTATCTTTAACAGGATTCCATAGCTTAAGAGCACCTTTTTGTGTGCTGGCAAGTAAACATGTTTGCAGGAGTTAAACCAGCAGACGTTGCTGCACCTCCAGTTCAGAATGCTGATGTGTATTGGCCCATAAGAAGCTTAACACTCTCATATATAAAATCTGCAGTGCCCATTCAATCCAACCCATATGTGCCCAAAATAATCATCACTGAGCTCTCTCAAAAATTGAGTCTTTTCTATTGTTTTGACACCAACAACAGAAAAATATTTTCTGGGACAATTAGCATACTGTAAATAGAGCTGTCTGTGTCTTACGTTTTCAAAACCTTGAAGAATACCACAGCCTCATTAACTTCAGAAGGAAGGTGAAATGTTACTTTGGAAAGAGAAATCTGATTAATAGTTGTTTTCTTTGGTTTTTAAACTTGACCTGCAATGGCATTTAAGCACAGAACAGGTCCTATGAATAGAAAGTTTGCAGTGGGTGTTTGTGATTTTTCTCTCAGGTTATTCCAAGCCTTAAATTGTTACGCATAAGACAGATCTGGGACATCACTCCAATGAGGTCCTTCATAATCCTTGATAAGTCAAGCCAAAACATAGTCAGGAATATTTCCCTTCCCAACTGATTGACCATCACTACGGGCATTTGTAGAAGTTTGCTTTTGGAGTTCTTTTCAGTCCAAAACAGAGGAGGAAAACATAATGCCATACTGGAGAAAAAAAAACAGACATGTCTGCATTATAGTGTCCTCTATATGCAAAAATAATCAGGCTTCAAAATATGAGCTGACAGACTGAAGAGCGTTCAGAAGCAAAACTTTACAAAACCTTCCTGACAGTACCACTATATACTCCAAGTGTGATTTCAAAGATATTTAATCATATCATTCATCTGTCAGATCCTGTCTCTTAGTAATTCACACACTGTAAGTTAACTTCAGCCAAATTAACTGGACAGATAGAGGTCTCGGAGGATATCAATCACGTGCAAGTTTCTTAGCAGTAGGTAGCAGGCAAAGGAATAAATAGCAAAAAAACCCAGCAAAAGAAGGGGGAACAGTAAGAGGAGAGGGTAAGGCTGCATAAGCAACAACAAGGAGTATTTATATAATGAGAAATGGATCAAGAATATCAAAGCAGAGAAGTCTAGTAAAATGTTATATACTGGCTTATATTAAAATAGTAGCCCACCTTGATAAAAAGGTAAATAGTTGTGCTTTCTAAGGCAGGTATGAGGCCATTTCATGTTTTGGAATTAAAAAGGCCCAGAGTGGAATCTCTTCCCCTTCTTATGTTTTAGAAGTATTTTAGCACTACCAAAGCATGTTTCATATCGTCAGTTGACACACAAGAAGTTCCTCAGAATCAGAGGGGTCATTGACTAGTATGACTACAAAGGAAGTCAAAACTCAGTGTTATTTTTTCCTGAGAATCACAAAAACACCTTCAAAAGAGACGAGGAAATTACTGAATATAAATTGTTGTTCCTGAAATACTCAAGGTCTGATCCAATAAAGACCTTGTACATACAGCAGACAGGCATCGCTCTGACCGCCTGTTAAATTCACTGCAGAAAATTAATTTCATTATATTGGCAACATCAAAAAAGGTGATGTTCTGAATAGACTGTGTACTGTGATTAGAATACAACTCAACTATAAAATTCCTAAAATCAAAATGTAGTATATTGCTTCGAGCATATTTAACATGTCTAAAAACAGCCTGTCACAGGTTGAGCCTGGATGCCCCTACCCAATTGCTCATCACTCCCGCCCAGAGGGATGTGGGAGAGATTCAAAAAGGACAAGCAAGGGGATAAACCTCATAGGTCAAGATTAATAAGTGAAAGGGGAGATAAAAAAACCTAAACTAACCAACCACACATAGGAAGCAAGCCAAATCACCAACCAGGTGGTCAATGGCCAACCTCAGCAACAGCTACTTCCTTACAGTTTTATTGCTGAGCAAGATGTTAAAATATAGGGAGTGTCTTTTCAGTCAGTTTGGGTCAGATGCTCCAACTGTATCTCCTCAAACCACCTGCCTGCCCCCAGGCCACTTGCCAGAGCAGCAGTGTGAGAAACAGAAGAGGCCTTGACATGGTGTGAGCACCACTCAGCAGTAACTGAAACACAGGCATTTGTCACAATCTCTAACACAGCACCATATGGGCTGTTGTGAAGGAATTATCTCCATCCCAGACAAACCAAGTACCAGTCTGACCTCAAAAGTCTTTTAAAATTAACAACTGTGAGATCTTTGCATTGAAAAAAATACTGCTGAAATCACTCTTAGAGTACAAGTATGGGATTAATCTAAAGTTGCCTTGGATGTGTTGCTCGCATCTGTCCAAGCAGGAGAAAAAAGTATTCATATTTAGCCCTAGATGGCTCCATTTGACTCTCAAAAAGATTTCTAGTGAACAACAGACACTAAATCCCAAAAATTAAGCTGATAAACTATAAAAGCCCAACAAGGAACAGGCCTTCTGAAAGACCCAAAAGATTTACACCCTTGCCTCATCCCTTCTCCCTCAATACAGCATCCACCCAGTCTGTATTTGAAGTGGACGGACTCCAATCTGAAGTGATAAAGATCATCAGCCAAGCGAGGTTAGACTGTCAGTGCTATACTTGGTGGGAAAGACTGAATCCAGCAGGGTGTGATTAGTCAGAACTGCTCTCCCCAGTGTCAAGACAGGCTGGAGGAAGGATCTAATTTATCACTCTGGATTGTTCCCTGTAGGACCTAATCTGACTAGGTTAAGCATATCCTCCAAAACAAGGTTTTCCTTAAACACCTATTGGGCTGAAACAGAAGGCTACTTTGATTCAGACTATCATGCAGGAACTATTGAGGGGGAGTGTGATGGGAGGAAAGAGGGCCATCTTTGAGGTTTATTCCAGTACAAATAACATATGAAGACCCTTCAGCTATTGCAGGATTGCTCAGAATCTGAGTCATCCCATCTTTTTGAAAAAGCTCCTTTAGGAGCAGCAGTTTTCAGTAGTGGAATACCTTCTAAATGGTCCATGCAAAGTAGTCAAGAAAAGTAGATCTGCTGCTGAATAACTCTCAAAGTATTCATCAAGCATCTGTGCCTCTGCTGGAAAAATAAGGGCACACTGGTAAAAAACAAGCAAAAAGGAGGGGAAATACATTAATAATACATATCTTTTATCTGGCAAAGCCTCACACTAACGCGGTGGACGGAGTCAGACACACTACTCATAGAGTTATAGTGAATGCTCCCAACTTTATTACAAACTTTACTGCTTATATAGACAATTATAAATGCGTGTTATAAGCTAATTGGCTATTAATTCGCTCAGCTACATAATGATAGGTTTGGCATTGCTACTCTGCACCTGGTAGCCGAAATCTTGTCTTGCACGTAGCTTCAAGGACAGGAGTCTCTATTATCTGAGCTTCACATACTTGTGAAAGCTATTTACGGCAACTGCGATACCTCCCTATCCCAAGCACAAAGCTCCAGTATTCTATCGTGGCCTTGCTTCGCAAGGAATGTCTCTACATCACACTACTTCAGATTCATTTCAATAGCTGTTCATGCTTGCTTAACACAACATGAAGAAAAGACTGCAATTTGACATATTTGGTGCTACATCAAAGCAGCAGAGCAGAAAAGAGTAGAGGCCAACAATCTCTCATAGCCAGTGAAGCACTTGCACAATACTAATAACTGTGTTTCTGTCTTCCACCCCTGCAGACAGTGAGAAGGCTGTTCCCAGAGACAAACAAATCAGTCCTCCTGTTTTAAAAACTGTGAAAATAGATCATATTTCAATTATAAAATAGTCTACTGAGCTCCGGACACAATCTAGACAGCAAGGCTGTTCTGTGGGTACTCAAGTACCTGTCATACATTTCTGAGTATCTCGAAAACTGTCACTAGGTTCTAAAGGAAATGAGTGTTTGCAAAATGACTTTTTCATACAACAAAGTTGGTACCATGCTTAAAGGAGAAATGTCAATAGTATGTCTTCTGTCATTCTAATGAACCTGAACATTTCAGCAACAGAGGTGACACCTTCCTCTAAATGGGAAAAGATTAGTAATGCTACTTTTTGGCTCCAGTGGATAGAATAATATGCTAGCCTATCGTTTCAATTCATTGCAACTTCATCACTTTCTCCACTGTAAAATGCAAATCCTCTTACAGGGAAGGACTACAACTGCCATCTCAATCCAGATGGTGAGAGTGCTGCTGATTTACATTTTGTAACTGAGCACAGGTAAGGAGGCTGTTATTAACTTCAGGTCACTCATTCTTCTGCCACTCTCTGAAAAACTAAAAGGTAAAGAGGAGAGTTGCAAGAAGGCTCAGAACAGACAGACAGAGACCAAGGCTTTGAAACGCTTTTGACAGGGCCTCTTGAAGCTTTCTTATCTGTAAGTCAAGCACTCACAGGCAGGACAGACAGATTGGCCTGAAAATTTGCAGGACCACCTGGCTAAAAAAAGCAGAGTCAATTCTTCTAGTATCACTTCTCTCCAGTTTTAAAGTATTTCTGCTGCAGTTAGCAGATTCATTCTCCTCATTAATATGGTAGCTAGTGCAGTAACACATCCAGAGCTTGCAAATAAGGAGGAAATAATTAACAGGCTGAAAAAAAGGAGTTGGGGGGGGTGTGTGTGTGTGAAGGTGGTCTTGTAACTTTTAAAAACTGAAAACACAAGTTAGAACTTAATCACCAAGACAGAACAGCTTAACCCAGAAGCACACAGACTGTTACGAGCTGAAGCTCCAATCATATTTTCTTATAGCAGGTTGAATTATCCTAATGCTAGCTAGCACAAATTAAAACACTTATTCTTACAGCAAAAATTACTATCGAATTAGAGCCAAATTTTGCTAGGAATTCAAGCAGTGATGCTTTATACACTTTATTATTACCAGGTGCTGTTACCCTGACCGCAAGCTTTTTCCAGTCTGCCTTGGCTACAAGTGCTTTCAAATCCTGCTCCTCCACTCCCCCAAAACATAACAAGGAACAACCCTTCCTATGGCAAAAACATAGCAGTGGGTATTTTGACTGGCAATAAGGTCTACATCTGCCGAAAGAAAACTTCAGAAAAAGGTAACAAATATTTGTTACCTATTACCTCACAGCTATTAAAGCATAAAAACAGTGGTTTTTTTAAGCTTGTAATGTTAGCCTCTTAAATCAAATTTAACTTTGATTTAGATTTGTATTCACAGTTTATGAATCAAACTTTCAAAATACTGATTCTGGACTCAAACCCACTTATCAACCCCAGAGTTTCTGCATATTAATACCTGTTTCTAAACCATAGTGCTTCAGCAGGAATCTAGGGCAACACAGGCACCAGTCCTTAAAAAACACCAGCCAGCAGCTGTTGGTAAACTAATTGCACAACTGTTCCAAACAGAGTATTTCTTCTCAGTATGTGTTAGCAAGGTGCAATACCTTGCCACAGAAAATAGTGCCCTACTTCAGCTTTGAAATGACTTCATTTAGGACCCAAATACCTGAGTGAATGTGACAGCATCTCAAAGATAATGTAGGTCATTCTCCCCTTCTCTCTCCCCTCTTTAAAGGTCCCTCTTAGGTGCCTTTAAAACACCTAAAAAACAGTACCTTAACTAAAGTTAGAAAGGGGTTTTTAAACCACCAAGTGGAGCAAAGCTACTAGCTCAGAGTTTCAATTTTGAAAAAAGAAACTTAGAGAAAAACAAAGTATTACTTCTCTGTATAATTTTGAGATACAAATCTCGTCTGTTGGAGACACTTCTGATCACCTCATCTGATAAAAGTGGCCACAAAAATCAAAAAGTATAGGGAATAACAGCAAGAATAAAGGTGCTCAGTGGCTTCCATTTGAGAAGACTTTAATGCCAAAACTCTTCATCTCATAAACAAGCAGCTGAGTTGGGAATATTGACGCACAATCTTTAAAAATATGAATGGCAGAGAAAAAGCATGCAAAATGCAAATAGTAAGAATTTGAAACAACACAGGCATTAGCAGACAATCAAACTATTCAGCAGATGTTTGAAGCAAATAAAAGAAACTACTGCAGAACTCATTGCCATAGATATCAAATGTCCAAAAAGAAACTACAAAACAGCAAATCAACAAACCAGGGTCTAATAAAATGTGTAACTGAAATCACTGTCTCAGGAAATCTTTCAGGCACTGCCTGCTGGAATGGGACAGCAACTGAAGTGGACACTTGTCTTTCACTTACAATAACAGAACAGCATCACTAGGATTGGAAAAGACTTCAAGGTTCATCAAGTCCAACCATTAACCAGGCACCACTGTGTTCACCACTAAACCATATCCCCCAAGAGCAACATCCACATGCCTTTTGAACATTTCTGGGGAGGGGATTGCACCTCTTCCCTGGGGAGCCTGTTCCAATGCCTGACCATCCTTTCAGTGAAGAACTTTTATTAACATCTCACCTAAGCGTCATCTAAAGATGAATTACCAATCACAGAATATTCCAAGTTGGAAGGGACCCACAAGGATTACTCACAACTCCAACCCCATTTTGAAGTACCTGTACTCTGAAGGATTCAATTTGCACCACCTACTACCAGAACATCAGAGACTCAGACCAACTCCAGGCTTCCCCTGGGCACCTTCAGTATTGGTTAGAGACATGCTGATCTAATGACAAACAGAACAACAGAAAGGAAAAACAGAAAGGCAATGAAAATCACCAAAGGTGTAGTACCTACAACACACAATGCAGGTCAAAAAGGTTCCACATTTCTTGTATATTTATAGATTGCTGAGGACACACATGGTTAAATTTAGAGAGGAAAGGGATACAAACAATACTCGCCAGAGTTGGCAAAAGCCCTTCAAGATATTTCATAGAAAAAACAGGTCAACAAAATAAAAATGGATAATCCAATTTTAACTAAAATTACCACAATCATATATTTTATAGTGTATGTAGAAGGATATTAACTGTATAAAGAAATTTCAAAAATAACATAGGAATATAAAAAAATATATATAATATTAACAGATTAATAGCTTCATGATCAACAAGTCAACAAATTAATACCAGCTCTGTAATCTGTAAGTTATACTACATTTTTGTGATCTCTACCTTTCAAAAGACCATCTCACATACTTCAAAAGGGGAAAGAAAGCTTTGCCAACTTCTCGGAAGCAGCTACCCGCACTGTCCCGATTTGTTAACCTGAGAAAAGCACATTGTACACAGTAGAGGGCAGCAGTTCTCCATTGCCACTCGATAACATTTCCCTGTTGGCAACAGCAGCGTTGATTTAAAGACAAGGATGCAAGCCACTAAAGTAAATTATATTCCTTTTTGCGAAGTCTGCCTTTTGCAAGAGTACACGTCAAAGTACAAAGACAAACCAAAATTAAAAGAATTCACTATGATTTTCAAGCAGCAGATCTGAACTAAAAATAAGACCTGAGAAGAAGCAAATTGATTCTGCCAGAAAGTTTTTCATTTCCTTCTTTATAGTCACAATCTGGTACCAAAGTTGTTTCAATATGCTGTTTATAAATTGCAGTGCACTGGTGAACCAATGCACAAAACCTCATTTTTACTTTATTCTCTGAATGAATAGATGAAGAAACATTTTAATTAGTGGTGAGAAAAGTAAAGGTTTTCAGATTGCTACTTAGTAGTCACAAAGTTGAAACAATGCCATTTTGAAATTAATTTTCTTGTTTAATGTTACCAGATATATATACTTTTCCAATCCATGTGACAGGAGAGTAGCATGAGAATATGCTACAAATAGTGCTTACAGGATTTCAGATGACTAAAAATCCTCATTTTTGGATCCAATCCAATCTGAAGATTTTCATTCAAAATCATGCAAAGTGAGATAGATTTTTCTGCTAAGTCTCTCATACAACCTAAACCCATAATAAACAACTTAATATGACCTTTAAAACCCTCCAGCTACATCATAATGAGCTCATGCTATCTACATTATTGTTATAAAAACCTTTTATTAACTAATTACTTTAGCAGCAAGGATCCTTTTGATTTCCAGCTTTGATTTATTTTAGCTTAATTCCTACTGCCCCTATTTCAACACCATCTCGTTTGAGGGGCCACTGCTATCTTTCGTTTTTGGAAATATATTCCCTATGTCCTCAAGACAAGCTCTCGCAGCTTTTTTTTTTATCCCTCCCCCTCCTTCCCAGACAGCATTTCCCTTCACTGCTCTAATAGTACTTCCAGCTGGGTATGTACAGTTTGCAGTGGCACTTATATAACACTGCATAAAGCAGAACTTTTCCATCTCCTCAAAATATCCTGATGGTCCCCAAGGAGTACTTCAATCGATCAAAATAAGATCGGGGACAGTGTTATCAAGACCATGCTGCATCTGGCCCAACTACAGACTGGTCTCTGGTTCCTTGCCTAAAACCAGCTGAGTATATCAGATCCTGTAAACAACCCGTTAGGAAATAGCTATAAGCACCTTTTAAGATGCATTTATTAAAACCGGATCACTAAGTTAACTACCCCTCCTCATCCCAACTGGAATTCTTAAGAGCATATGAGTCAAACTTCAATGAAAAAAAAGAAGTTCCTACTAAAGTACTCCCTAGCCATTTCCTTAGCCTGAAGGAAGAAGAAATACAGCATTTAAAAAAGATTTCAATAAAATAGTCCTACTTTTGCCTTCTTGAGTGACTGTTAAGTTACTATTGAAATTAATTACAAATCACAATTTGGTGGGGGGGGTTCTCTTTTAAATGAACTGCAACAGCATCATCACTTCAGAATGCTGAATTATGAATGGCATCTCTTCTTCATTTTGAGTTTGGAGGTTTTTTGACAAGAACTGTTCCTGAATTAACTATTGTTATGCTTTTCTAAACTAAAGATAAAGCAACCAAAGGAGATTTTTCAGATTCAGTCATGTGATAAATAGTTGCATTTTACCACATGTGAATGGCTTTTTTTCTATTATTATTTCCAAACAGGAAAACAGGAGATGAAAGAATAAGAAGTTTCCTTCTGGGTAAAATATTTACAAAAAGATACAGGAATATACTACAAGTCAAATATGCACAATTTTGAATTACTACATATTTTCAAAGAAATAATGAGTTTACAAAAGTGAAAAGCTATCTTTTAATTGCAGATGAAAAATGGACGAAGTTCATCATTACAGTTCAGTACAAGGATTTCAACAGAGTTGTTATGCTGATAAATAAAGTGCAAATGCAAGAATTCAAGAAGCAACTGTTCAGTTCCAGATTCACTGCTACCACATTTGGTCAACCCACCACCCCGTCAGCTGGAAAGCCCAAGTCAGAAGAGCCTTTCCAGTCTGGTCTGAAGCTTAAGATGCACCATTGCCACATCTTGTGTCACACAAAACATGCATGCAAAGCACTTCTCAGAGGTGGGGTCTTCCCCAGGTATTAAGGTCCCCTAAATGCTGCAACAATCGCACAGTTTTTCCAATAGGCAAGACAGAACAGGCCACAGAGGAGTGAGAATTCCCTGCAGTGGTGCTCCATCTCAATGGCACATTTGAGAGAACTGTGAATGGTGACTGGCACACTCAGCCCCGCCAAGATAAGAAAAAGCAAAAATGTCCTCAATATTTATTATTTGTGGGCACAAGTTAAGCCACTGTTAGAGCACAAAGACTGAAAGAAGGAAGTAATTATTCCAATGTTTTAACAAAGTGCAGGGGAGGGACTCATTCTTCCAGGCAATATGGGCTTGTCACTAAAACCCCCTAAGGCCTGTTCATTCTCTGTTGGGCATTTAGATGAATTCAGAAAATGTTGATGATTCCTGCCCACACTGATCTTTAAGACAGCAGCTCTCAGTTACACTTTTAGCATGTATTAAAATTTCATTAAATAGGGATGGTCGCCACCTGAGTATGTCTTCAATGTTTTACTTTTTTCTGATCTGGTAAATACCAGTCCTAGGAATGAGATTCAAGCAATGTTATTCCCACTTAGGAAAGTATGAGTAATACCCACTGACAAACATCAGAGTATGATTAAGCTTCAAATAAAAAACACCCCTCATGTTAACAAAGCCCTGGTGCAATGCATTGCATTCACAAAAGAAGTGATCAAGCACAGTGCTGGCCAGTAAAACAAATCTGACTAGCAGCATACCAGATAATCAGCCAGTGAGCTCAGCCATCCCGAAATCTCACTTCAAATAAGCAAGGAAGCCTTTTGGGGTTTTTTTGCCATCAAGAAATTTAAATACCTCTGCCTACTGAAGGAATCGTGTTGTAGACCATATGCCCAACTATGAACAACCCAATGTTTATTCACCCACTGTTTTCATTACAACAGGAAACTATGCCAAAGTTGTTCACTCAGAGTCCAGTTCCATGAGCAGCAGCCAGAGAGAGCAAACATTTTGATTCTGCTGCAGAGAAAATCACTGCTCTTCTCAACTTCTCCTTCCAAAAGTGTTGAGTTGTTAAGTCATATCATTTTACCTGTCTTTCCTCAGGCATCTGAGTCACTTTAGCTGCTCAACACTTTCCAACTCCCCATCCCACAACTACCTTTTAATAGGTCTAGTGCTTATTTGACTATTGTATGAGATGTCTTCACTCAGTAGCTAGCAAAAAACTGTTGTACTAGGTTCCAAGCAGGTGAGCAGTGAACAAAAGAAGATAGAAGCCCTCTCAGCAGCAACAATCAGATTTCACTGTGGCTCATGAAGCCACAGGTTGAATTTTTCACCCATAGTTAACAGGACAGCAAAGCAGAACTGATCAGGAATGAATGCTTCACTCTGCTGCTATTAATCCTACCTGGAAAATTATTCATGTTATCATCATCAGCTCCTCTGAAACAAACCCACACAGTTTCAGGTAGGCAAATGGATTTGTGAACATGCTTTGAAGGGGTCTTATTTATAGGATTGATTTCAGAAAGTTATTCTCTCTTTTTACTGCTGCATTCAGCGTCTCCCCTCTAAACATATTCCACCCCATATTCTCAGTCAGTCCACAAGCTGTATAATTCAACTGCTGAAAACACTGACCTTTTACAAGCATTTGTTTTACCTACTCTTCAATCGATTCCTAACTAAACATACCCAGAACTGGTGCAATAACCATATATAACTTATCTGTCACTTATATCTGGTATTAATTATCAGCTTTTAATTGTAAAACAGAAGGAGAAGTACACAGACAAGAACTAAAGATTCATCAGTTTCATGTAAACACCTCAGGTACATGGTATCCAGGTTCTTCAAGCACACAAACTGCAACAAATACAAACTCCACTGATGTGTCTGCCTGACTGACTACACAATTCCAATAACTTTTGATTTATTAATTCAAGAACCCCGCATACTCGTGCTCATTTAGAAGCAGCAATCAAAGATTATCTCTGGAGATGCTCTGTATAGGAAGCACATGCCATAGATTTGTACCTTTGTTTTGTACTCTGTGCATTTTGGTGAGACTAGACCATCCATGTAAGAGACAGCCAAAGAATACTACAGAGCAATTGCCTCTGGCCCAGGTAGTCCTTAAGTCTAAAACTGTTGCTGTTTGGGAGAATACCAAATAACATGTTAACAGAAAGAGAACTCTGAAATTCAGAGAATTCCCTGAAAAATAAGTTAAATGCAGAAAATTTATTATATCCTTGCAATCGATGCACAGTACAAAGATAAACTTCTACTAATGATTTGCCTCAAGTTAGCCTATTTTCTCATACTTTCTTAGTACAGCCTTTTGGATTTTGTGTATCAGATCCCTTTACCATTTCCTCCACTGCCACTCTCTGCCATCTTCATCACTATCGGTGTCATTACTTATCACCTTCAAACCTATTCATCTTCAAAACTCAAAAGAAACCACCTTCGGTGCCATACACAGAATCCAAAAAATAGCATTTCTTAAGTTCTTAACTACAACCTCTAGATCTAATCAATCTCATGCTATCTGATGTTGCACTGGACTTCATTTGCCACGTAGAGTTCAGAAGTGTGACCCCCTGCCAAAGTCCATTCTGTGTATTAAAACTTCAAACGGTTTAAAAGTTTGTTCACAACCACAAATACAGGCAGTTGGAACATCGTTTCTTCTGGAATGACCACTAGATCAGTATTCTCTGCTTGTATTCCTCCTTGTTTTGGTCAAACACCCTTTAAACCCATTTATGGCATCATTCCTCGCGCTTGGTCTCCTAAGTGAAAGCCAATCCTTTACACTGCAGACAACCATCCTTGATTTTGACACTTACCAACTACCTAGTAGGCAGCTGTTTCTTTGGCATTGCGTTATACTTCAAGATTAGATGCAACAGCAATTTCATACCATCTGCTGGTGCTGCCAACATTACTGATGCACCATTTTTTTTCACTTCCCAAAGCTTTCATGACTGATTCTGCACCCATTTCTTCAACACTATAACCAGATGGTGTACCAAAGTCAAGTGATGTATTATTAGCACTACTCAACTGGCTCACCAGATAACTATGATATTTATTCAATCAAATATATTTGGAAAGCAATTTGCCTTTTAGTGGGGACATCGATTGTTGGCAAAATTAAATTCTTGGCCAAAACCCATAATTACACATTATTCACATGTGCCAACTAGTAGGACTGATGTGGACTATTAAGCACTCAGTGTATTTCTTGAACTCTTAGTATAATAATTTCCCATATAATTCATTTACATCTCTTCCACAATTTTCCATTCAAAATTCTCTATCTTGTTCCTCCACTTAAGAAAGAATCCTCCTTTGGGCCCACCAAGTAATTTCTCCATCAGGTTTATACATAAAAGCTTAGATTTTAACTGTTTTCACACATTTGCCTCTCACAGCCTCTCACATTTTATTTCCTACTGACATTGGAGCTTTCAGGTTTTATGTACACAGTAGCTTTAGAAGGTTAAAACTTGCATTGCAACCTCTTATGCTTTTTCAAACATTTGTTAGATCACATCTGGAATATAAGATTAAGTACACTGGGAAGCCACCAAAATGGTCTCAGCTGCAGCACAGGGAAGAAAGGTTCAGGGAAGTGGACTTGTTCAGCATAGAGAAAGGTGCTTGGCAGGAGCCTTTTAATGTCTGAGAATACTAAGAAAACAAAACTTGCCCCTTGTGCACAGCAAGAGGAGAGTCTACTTTAAGCTGAGACAGGGAGAAGGGGTTTACAAAACCTTATCAAAGCCCTAAATGACCTGGGCTAAGTTGATGCTGTCCCTGCTTTAAGCAGATGGTTGGATGAGATCACTTCCAGTGCATGTTCCATTATGCACAACTCACTTAAGTTGAAGGAAATTCCAAAAACTGACAATAACAACAAAGGAACTTTGAACTACAGTGCAATGCACAACCAAGTGAGGAAATCTGCAGGAATCAAACAAACTCAGTGTCACCTTTCCCACTTCAGCCACACTGTCTGTAGCTGTGCTCCTGCAGTCAGGCACCTTGCAGCCACATCACTGTGCTCACCCACAGTTCCATCAGGTCTCTTGGCTTCAGTTGAACTACTTAGAAAAAAAACCTTAATCTTTCTCCCTTAGAAATAGGCTGATGCATTATACAGGCTTCCCCTCTCTCGAGGTACCTCTTTTGGCCACTGTCAGAAACAAGTTACTGGACTACACTGATACTACTCTGGGGCAGTCCAGGATGCTTCTTAGTATTTTGAAATAAAAACGGTTCAAAACAATCGTTCTTTCACACTAGTCAAACTGGAAACATTATTTAAAGCAATTTTACATCATTTTCATTTTAAGTTCAACTGTTATACTGGAAGTATACTTTGGAACTAACAAGCTAAAAATGACTGCTCAAGAATAGCTTTTTCAGGAAAAATCAATGATTTTTCATATTCTGTATTTTTAAGTGCCATGAACTCATTTAAAACTGTGACTTAAATAAAAATCATTACTGTAAGCTCAGCCCACGTGCCTGCTCTTAATAGTATCCATGGTTGCAGTGATGCAAATTTGCCTACCTACATCAAACCAAATGTGCCCACATAAGGAGAAAAAAAAATACTGTATTAATCAGTACTCTTTGCACTAGATTTGGGAAAATAAACGAGTTAGACCTTTGAAGACAGGACAAAAGTTAGTTTAAGGACTTGTTCACCCATGTGACTAGACCGTAATTCTGAATTAAGCAAAACAGAGTTATCAAAGACCAGGTTAGGAAAGATTTCTCAAATTCATTAGGAAATTCCTCTTGCTGGCCAAATCCTTTTCTTCCCTAGTCAGAAACAAAGAGTAACAATGAACTGTTTCAACTACTCCTCCGCTCAAGGTAGAGAAAGGGGAAGAATTTAACATTATTAGTAATCCCATCATACATTGCTTTAATGTTGATTTCAAAATTGCCTTATTTAGATGCATTGATTTTCCTTAACGTTTGAAAAATAGGTTTATACACAAAACCAAGGAACATACTTTTCATCAGACTACAACTTCCAAGTAATCAGATGCACACATGTACACAGGGAAGCAAACAGTTATTTTATAAGCCCCACTGAATAAACAGCTTTAGTTGAAGCTACAAGGTACTACAGCAGCATTTAGTTAAATGAGGCCAAAACTTCACATGAAGCAGGCAGGAAGGATTAAGTGCTGATAACTCCAGGTGGAAATGCACACTCAGTCTAAGCCCATGTAAGACTATGCTGTGCAGAGGGGATGATTTCTCCCCCCACAACTGTTTCTGTGAGCAGTCTTGCATATTTAGCACCCATAGAGCTAGGTTATTCATACTAAAAAACAACATTTTTTCTCACATTATGCTTTCTGTTGACTTAACTTTCCATAATTTTCTCTCTGCTCTTGGACAAGTAGATATGGGAACGTGAACAAATGCACAAAATTATAAAAATTACCCCTCCTGAAATGGGTACAATAAAATTAAAGTACATATCAATATAACTGAATTCAAGCAATTATTATCCAATCCCAATCTCATTGCACAAAAGAGAATATTCTAAAAGAAATAAAGCAGAAATGCCACAAATTAATGTTATCACTCAAACATGATTTAAAAGGATATGTTTCACTTCCAAAAAATCCTACCAGTTCAGACACCAGAAAGACCCCTTTGCTGGTGAGGTAACTTCACTCACTCCAGTCAGACTTTGCTTTCTTGTGTCAAACAGACCAGGAAGAATCTTGAACTTTTTTTAATAAAAGCTATCATTAAATCCACCTAATATTCTCAAATATGTTCAATTTCATTATGCTTCTTGAGAAGGATGTTTCTATAAGCAAGATTTATAGTTTCAAATTATCTAGAAGAATGCTAGAAGTCAAAGTAGTTTGTAAAAAAAAAAGAAATTAAACCAACAACTATCTAAGCATCCAGGGAAAAGGGAGCAATATAGAATGAGTTTACCACTTCACAGAAAATAAAAAGCCTTCAAAAAACCAAACTCACCAAGGCAATATTTCACAGGCATATTACTAATACATTCTGTTTATGCATCAGATTTTCTCTTTAGCAGTTACAAGTGGATTGTATTAAAAACAAACATATATAAAACTTTGTCCCAGCACAGAAGCAATGTCACTAAGCTGAGTGTCTGCATCTCAAAGCAGTGAAAAGTCAAGATAATAAAGGATCTAGAAATATATGTATCCCTAACACGACTTGCCAGATTCATCCAGTTCTCTTTGATCATTATTTTAAACATAAGGTCATGTAAAACATCATTTGGAATTCCTCATTCTTTAATAAAATATAAACTACTCTTTTAGCATGTTAAAGGCAGTGATTTTTTATAGAAGAAGGTACCAAACAATGAGAAATAAATCATTCTAATACACTTGAATTTTTCAGTATGTGCATAATTGGCTCTTCAAAGAATTAACATCTATGATTGTTCTTAGCAACAACTATAGATTTTATTTCAACAATATCTGCAGTTTAAAATTTTAAAAATCAGCACTAGAAAACCATCAAAACATTTTCACTGAAGGTAGACAAAAACTGAAAGAAGGATTCAACAAGAACTTCCGAGATTGTAGGCATTAATCAAAAGCTTTATTATCTTACCTTTGTTGTTACAATGCATAAGCAATCCATCGTTTCAGCATAGCAGGTATCTTTCCAAACATTTAAAAAGGTTTATTTTTAATCACAGCTAAACACCATCTCAGCAGAATGAGAAAGAGCACACTCATTTAATAGTCAAAATAGTAGAGTGAGTGCCAGGTTTCCCTTTGGATTCATTTAGAGGTAGAAACAGTGTGGAGAAAAAGCAGCAGGCTAAAATACAAATGCTCCAAGTTTTTCATGAAAGATGCTTAACCTACTTGGATTATCTATGTCTGCAAAACTTAAATGTATCCTTGAAAATATCCTACAAAAGATGTCAAATCCTGTTCCATACCAGTTAAGTACCTCCTCGTATTCTATTTCATATACTCCTCTTTCAGGATTACCTAACACATGAGCATCACAGGGAATCATTTGATGAAATGCAATACAAAATTATTTTACAGCAAAAAATCTCAATTCAGCTTTTCTTAGCTGGTTACAATTTCTAAAATGAAGCGTTTGTTCAAAAATAGTTTTGGTTGCAAACAAGTATTTCTCCTCTAACGTCATTTCAGCATTTGCAGACTGCAAAATAACTGATTTCCTAAGCAGTAATGAATGGAATATTCCATGTAAAACAGGGAGACAGGAAAGTGGCAAGGAAAGAGTAATGCATATTGCAAGAGAAACGCTATTTTGAGCCTTGAATTAACCTAGAATTTCATTTCCTTTTGTAAGGCTGTGAGGGTGACAAGGCAAAGTTTGTATGCGCAGGCATTGTCTCCTCAGCCTAATTAGCACAGCTGGGAAAAGTCTAACACTTGGGCACAAAAAAACCCCATCCATGCACTCTGAAACACCAACCTGACAGTTTGATACATTGGTAAGAGCCTTATTACATTAATTTCCCTCAAGAGGCATTGAAAGCAACTGGTTAACTCAGTTGCCACTCTCTTGTCCAATTAGGTTTCCCACTAACACCTTTGCTCCAAACACAATGAAGAATACTGAAAATATTCAATAAGTAGTAAATCTTATCTGCATTATTTTGCTTTTAGTCTCAGCGGTACAACTAGCAAAACTGACTGTATTTTGCACCAGCAAACAACTCTAGAATATACTAAGTGTGTATCTAGAGCAGTCCCTTTAAGGTTTCTGCAACTTTGCTCCACTTGATTCCCTGGCTCTGCCATATCTGCTGAGCCAGGTGGGAGACTGTTGGGGTGGTGGAGGGGGGCTGGGTTGGTGTATAAGGAAACTATTCTTCCCAAAATTACATGTTTTATTTTGCAGGCAGGTGGTACCTTTGTAGAACAAACCTGAATGAAATTTTAAGATAAATCTTATACTACTCAGCCACCAAGATGAGGATTTTACCTTGTATGTCCAAGTCAAGCCAGAGATATTTTTCTTTTTTACATTGTCTATAAAATCAGGTAAACTTGGCTTGTCCCTCATGCTTGGTCTATGAAGGGCAAAGATTAATCATACCTTCTCATCACTGACATTTCTCTCTCAGCCACCCTGGTTCAAGATGAAGCTTCTGCAGACTAATCCTGGATACAACCAGCTCATGCTCAGAATTAATCTCTTCTATTCCCCTCATTTTTTTCTTCTCCTGCCTTCTTTGGGACTCTCTCTGAACTAAGGATCATTATCACACCGTTTTTTCCCCTCCCTTCACCACCATCCTTCTAACAAGACTCAAGGCCTGGTTAGTCTTGTCATACCAAGCAAGCAACTCCCTTCAGGTTGCCAATGAAGACTATGAAATGTAGAAAAGAGACCTATCCAGAGGGGTGAGGAAAAGGCATTTCTTTGCTGAGGATTTGTGGATTAGGCTGCTCACCAAGAATGGGCACACTAAACACTTCGAAGCAGAGGGCACAGACAAAGTCACCCCATAACAAACATGCTTGGAAAGTAGTAATGCATCCATTGCATAGATCAGAACAGCATGTACAGCCAAGCTACATTAGAGCCCTTTACCAATCACTGCACCACTACGATGGATTAAAAGTCCTTCTGGTAACTCAGTCAAGACCGATCTTCAGCTAACCATGTCCACACACAAGAGAAAAAAAAAAAAAGAAAAAAAAAAAGAGCAATCACACAAACTATACCAGTAGAGCAAAATACTTTGTGGCAAACACACCAATACACATTTTCATAAATATAGTGCACAGATAAATAAGCACTCAAAGAAGAGAACACTATACATTAAAAAAATTTCCTAGCCCAAAAGCAGCTTCTGCACTTTTCACTGGAAATACAGAAGAAATAAAGATTCAGAAAAGATTGAGGAAGACTCAAACATTCAGAAGGTTTAGCATTCTCATAAGAAAAAATAATACAGCTTTTTGAAGACAAATTATAGAACTCCATGAACGAGCAAGCATGTGTTCAATTTTGGAGCTCAGAAGAAACACTTTTATCAAAGTAAGAACTAGGTAAGGAAACCAGAACTAAAACTACTGCAGTTAAGCAATTTCATAAAATAACTTAGGACCTTCTTTCCTTTAAATTCTATTGTGAGAAGCAACAGAAAGATTAAAGAACACACCAAAACTTGAATCAAAATCATGAAATGCATGAAAAGTCACATTTTTAATGCACTGCAGAGTAAGACATTTCCACATAGTGCTTTTAGCCATTAAAATCACTATTATTCTACTGAATTTGTGGGAAGCATTGCAATCTTTTCAATGTCATTCCTACTTACCAAAACCAAACCTTTCTGTCCTGTCAGCTCCAAGTGATCTCAGTAACAATCAGTCACAACTATTTTATACAGCTTGGCCAGAACGAAAAAGTGCATTTCCATCCACCAATACTGGTGGCATTTATATTAAAAACCAAACATGATTCTCATGTGAGAAACACAAAGGCAAGTGACGGGTTTTTCTTGCCTTGAATTACCTATGAATTCTTTCAGGTTATGCTTGGCAGTCACATTTTGTACTTTCACAGGCTTATTCTTTTTCCAGTGTGGGAGATTCTATCTACAAAGTCACCAGATAACTAAATAAAGGAAAATTCATGCACAGATAAACTGTGTGTAGAAATAAATCATGTAAATTAAAACAACACTTTAGAAAATACTGATTTTGCGGATAAGTAATTTCTTCATCTATCCACAAATCTAAAAGCGCATATGGTTACTTAAATGCTAATGTGCTCTGAGATTCTGTGAGAATGCCCACGTAACTCACAGCTGTCACAGGTGTAACCAGAGCAGCAGGCTCAGCTCAGCTTCAGAGGGGATGTCAATTGCCCAACCTCGGCATGTATCAAAGACTCAGCAAAGATCAAGCACTACCATCACTGTACGCAGTAAAATTGTGAGATGCTGTAATCTAATTTATCTTGGTATCTTTGAACCTGGCTGCCAAGATGTCATTATTCCAAGTTTGTAAAAAACATAATTAGATACCAGAAAAAGAATTTTGTGAATTTGTAAGTTCTCTATTTAGTTCTGAATTGAGAAAGGTGCACTTTCAGAAACAGAAGATTTTTACTGCTTGTCTACGTGTTCTGAACTGAGCACAACCAGAAGCCTGCCCCTCAAACACTTCTTCAGCTTTGGTTCAAGACTTACATTCTTTTCTTTGTATAAACAGATATTAAGAATTGAAGGCAAAACACATAGCAAGCCAAATACTATTTTCCCACTGCAAAGTTAACACAGAGAAAGCAGTGAGGCTCCTGAGTAACCCAGGACTATACACTACTGATTCTCAAACAAAACAAGCCCATCATTTTTGCAGAGGAGTTGACATAAATGATGGGCAATACACACATACAGACACAAGCATAAAGGACGAGTATGGTAACAGGGAGTACAACAATCAGACAAAGCATATCATCAAGCTAGCCAGTACTGAATCTTCATAAACATTAAGGCAAAGAGGTATTTGAACACAGCACTACAAGTCAGGAACCTTCCCAGGAACAACTTGCTATTACAACAGGTACAACTGATTTGGTAAAAGCCAGGTGTAGATATTGCAGTTAAAAGTCAGAATCAGAAAAACAGAACTAGAGCATCCTGCTGCTTTAATAATGTGCTCTACATATGCAGGTATCTCCTTCCAAGACTTCCTCTGAGATCCTGATTAACTGCTTGAGGTACCATTCCGTTCTGAATACAGATTGCTACCAAATAAGCACAATTTTTTTCCTTCCACTAGAAACCATAGTTTTCTTCCAGACTACATAAGATTATCTTATTAAGAGGTTACACAAAACTATCAAAATCTTACAAAGGTTAAGATGACATTACTGCTTGCTTCGTAAAGAAAGCTAATTCCTATATTGTAGGTGAACATGAGGTTAGCTTAACTTTATCCCCTCTCAAAATATCCACGTTGATGACTCTGTCTTTTGACAGATACTGAGCAAACCTAACACAAGCCTGCAGTATGCCTTAATAGCTAACTAGGAAAACAGAAGCTGCATTAACAGAAACACAGCCAGTAGTACCATAAAATTACTATTCCACCTTGCTTGGTCCTTCTAATAGGACATCCAGAATACTGCATTCCATTTTGGGCCTCCAATATGGCAAGCATTTTGCTACCCTGGAATGAGTTCAGCAGAGGGCCATTAAGACGGTGAGGGCGGTTGGAAGACTTGACCCTTAAAGTGAAGATGAAGGCACAAGGCTTGTTTAAGCTTTGGGAAAAAGTTCATAAGAATATAAAAAGCAGCCGTCTGGTATCTACAGTGAAGTTACCCAGAAGACAGAGCCAAGCACATCTTGAATGATGGAAAAACATGAGAAACTACATATACATTGAAACAGAGGTTTCAATCAGAAATAACAAGGCTTTTCCACCATGAGGACAGTCCAACATTGGAACAGATTGACCAGAAAAGTTTTGAAGTTCCCACTCTTGGAGGTTTTCAAGGCTCAGCTGGTTGAAATTCTTTGCAATCTGTCTGGCCTCACAGGTGATCCTGAATTATTTTATAATCCCAAAATGTTTAGAGATTTTCCTTTCCACTCTGCCTCGGCATCAAATTTTAGGTGAAATTATCACCATGTCAGCTGTTTTCTTATTTTCTCTTTTGCTTTCTTTTTATGAAAAAAGAATTTGGCAAAGGGCCTTAGAAGAAAGTGAGCCAGACAGACTGTCCACATGCCAGACACTAACACATGGGCATGTGCAGATAGATGGGGAAACCACAGATCAGACCAAAGTCCTTCAGCCACCATTACTCACTAAATACAGAGATGTGTTTGCCCAGCTGTAAGAGACTCCAGATTGAGTCCCCTTCCCAAAACAAAATATTTCCTTTGAGACAGTGTTCAGTGTGGGGAGCATTTCAGCATCTCAAATGAATTTATTGTGGCTGCTTTTAACTCAAGCTAAACAGCAAACACTTTTTAACTTCTCAGATTTAAAACAATCACAATATTAAAACATGTCCTAGAGATTTAAAAAAAATACCAAAAAGAATGCCATGAGACAACTATTTCCTTAGCAATACACTACTCAATTAGTTCAGATTTCTAACACTGATTCAAGTTTCCCGGCGTATTTGTCAAACACAAACTGTCCCACCTACAGATGGCACCACAGATCACAGCAAAGAGCTTCCAAGGCCGCTCCCTCCTGCACACACACTGCTCTCACAGAGCTACCAGCGCTGAGATCTTCCTTCAGATCTGCTACCTTTGCCAGTGCACACCTCAACTCAGTATTTAATCCACACAAGAAAAGGGTATGAACCATTTGTTCTTTTCAAATTGCATATCTATTCTTTTTTTTTTTAACTAGTTCCTAGTACTGAAAGGATTAACATTCCTTTCCTGATTATCACCGTCTTCAATCTCTTGCGCTTTTTTTTTCCCCTTTCTTTTTCTTTCATTATCATCTTGTGCTGGAGATTGAAACAAATGAAACTGCTAAATAAGGTTCCAGGAATATAAAGCATGGAAAAGAAAACAGATCACTGTGAACAGGAAAACTTGCAGTGTCTAGCTAATAGACAACCTATGCAGATTACAAATTCCTGTCTTTTGATTCAGAAGTAGAAAGGCAAAACCAGAAATACACTATGTCCCATTAGAAGTTCTCAGGCAACCTAAGCTCGTATACCACTATTCTATGTATATACACAAGCACACATTGCTAAAAAGTCATTTCCAAAGTCAGCTGTGTAGAAAGCTCTTGTAATACAATCCTTAATCCCTTTAGGGGAGCATTATATTCCCCACTCTCAAGCAGCTCTCACATATACCATCAAAGTGTCAGCTGGAAGAATACTAATTTGGCCCACAGTAACTTCAGCAAGAAAATATCAACAAGGTAAAAGAAATGGAGTTGAAAGCTATTACTTCAAAGACGAACAATTTCCAAGCAAGTTAAAAATGCCCCATTCTTATCACCTACAGACTCACCACCCTGGCAAGCAACAGAATAGAGCTAAAATAATCTCCAAGTGCATCTGCTATGCCAATCTGCTTGTATCTGGTTAATGAACTAACACTGAATTAGACAGCAGACTTTAAAGCCTGAAAAGTGAAAGTTTGTTAAGGAAAATCAGATATATTAAACTCAAGTCCCTCCCCAGTCTCCAGTAAACTGCAGCAAGCAAAACAAATCATTAGGTTAAAAACATGCCATACTGGAATTCTTATGCCCTTGGGTTGATTAAAACCAATTATGAAATAACTGTAAAAAAATGCCTAAGTAGCTTAAAAAAGCATACTATTGAAACCAAAATGCATTAAGTTTTACAGCATAAAACCAAATTTTCACATAGTGCACATAGCAATTATGTGGAATATAAACTGTCAATACATAAGAATATATCTTTATAATTTTTATTAAATTCCAAAATATTGAAGAAAAGGTATTGCCTTAGAGGTATATAAAGAAAAAAGTCACCAAAGAAGAAAGAATTAAGGCCAATAAAACATATAAGATTATATGTTTATGCAATAATTTCCATATATATTTGAAAGCTAAACTAAGACAGATATACTAGAAGGAGAAAATTAAATCAACACTGAGCTTTTGAAAATTGTTCACCTTCACAACTTAACAAGGAAACTGTATTCTAACTAATGAAATACAAGGTAACATTTACTGTAGGTGACCAAGACTGGGAGAAACGCTTGCTTTCAGTTTCACATGAACTAGGATCAATACCAACATGTGCAACTACGCTTTTAAATACTGGCAGCAAATCTAAAATCTGACCTTCACATACTGAAGGTCAAATAACTGTGACTTTCACATGATACTCAAGACAAAAAAATGTGAAGGACGACAGGTAGCTTTGTCATAAATGTTCAAATCTGGACCACTTCAAAAAATAAAGCAATCCACACCACATCAGGTTAGGTAACACTATATGCCATGGCCACCAGACTGTACTGGAGAAGCAAACAGTGCAGCTGAGAACAAACACTTACATCTCTGGTGACACTTCCCAAATCAGGCCATTCTTCCTTTCAACACGTGAGTCATGATAATGTGCCTGTTGTCACTGGTGCAGCGTCAAGGACAAGTCCTTGTGTTACTGACAGTCTAACAGCACATGAGAATAGAAACTGAAGATGCAACTTTGTAATTAAGTTACACCTTCATGTACAGTATACAAAGATACAGGGACAACACTATCCTTGAGCTAATAAGTCTGTCTTTGTTAGTATGGACATCTTGGTTGAAAAATAAGTAAACTTGTATAAACTAAAAACTGTTTCTGGAGGGGCTGGCAAGCGAATAATCACAAAGCCTGGAATTATCATGACCCACTATTCTGCACTTCAGGTGTCAGCAAGTTTCTCCTACAGGGGAAGAACAAAAGGTGCCACAGTTGCAACACCATAACACAAATCTCACAGCAGCAAATATGAGCTTCACAGTCCCAGCTGCTAGAATCGGGAGTGCTTGGCAATAACAAAATGGTTTGGTAAGGACATGAATCCTCAAGCCCATTACACTGTTTATAGGTGCATTATAGGGAAAAACATTAAAATTAAACCATTTAAGACAGCTACGCTGCCTCAGAAGACCTTCAGTAACAGAGGCTGCCCATGTACAGCTACGCACAAGATAATAGCTTCCTTTTTCTGTTTCCTAATTGAGTGTTCAATTCTTTTAAGCCGCACCAAATCTCTCCAGTCTTCACTTTTTTCAAGATTTAGATCTTCCATGTCAATCTCTTCTAAGCACTATAGTTATACATCCTTCTTTGCACCATTAATTACTCCAACTGCCCAAGGCTTCATTCCAGTCTCAGCTGCTGAAGCAGCAACACGCCATTCTTTTTCCATCATTTAATTTCTAATTTAGTCAGGATGTTTCATTAATAAGCCAAACTCAGATATATTTTTTAGAAGCTTTAACTGATATATTATCTCAAAAGATAACCTGGTTAAACATGACAAAAGTCTTACCAAAATTGGAATTTATCACACTTACCATTTCTTCCTAGCACAAGAACTATGACCACATTAGAAAGAAACTGTTTGACAAAACTGTCATCAACAACTATGACAGCTATTATTTGGCTCCTTTATCACTTTCAAGGAGCTACCAAAAGACTGCAGAATCATTCCTTGTACCTGTCAAACCTCGATCCTCCTCTCTTGCCTTGCTCGTATATAATTCCCTTTTTAAAAGATAGCACTTGTCCATCTGAATTTTCTGGAACTTCATCCATCCTCCATGACTAAGGGCAACTGCAATGACCCTCAAATTGCCTCATTAAGTTCCCTGCACATGCAAATGTGACATATATTAGTAACAGCTTATTTCAAAACACCCCAGTAGATAAAATAAGCTTTGCCTCTCCTTGCCTACCCTATTGTCTACAGTTCCTTTTGCTTCTGCTTCTAAGCGATACCATTCCCACCATACCTTCAAAAAGGGAAATTCTATAGCTCCAAGCTGAAGATTTAGATGATGGCATACAAGTAAATAGCACAACGGTCTTTTCCATATTATTTCTGATAGACTCAAGTATTGCAATTCTTAAAGAAAAATTTTCATTAAGGTGACTATGACAGTGGCCTTCTCTTTGCAATTTCAGGTAACTAAGATTCCACAAAGACATACAATTTGAGTTTTCTGGTGTATAATCAAGATGCACAAAAATCAAAGAAAATGTATTCCCACACTGCAAGTTCAACTAGAATTTTAATTCCATATTATTCAATTACTTATAAACATGAAAAATACAGCATTCCTAGGCTGCTCAGTTTTTTTCTGTAAAGAGATTTTAGTGGCTGTTCTTGGCCATATATAACTCTTGCCCCTGGTTTGGCTGATCCTTCATCTAGTAGCCATTTTTTACTTTCCAGAAGAACACAAGTCTTGGATTTCCCCACTAGTTTTCTTTAAAGCATTCCTGATGTATTTCATACTAGCTTCAATATAACAAATTTGAGACAAGCTATCAAAAGAACAAGCACTTTCTTTTTTTAACTGCACAAACTCATTAGCACATCACACTTGTGCTTATGATCTGCAGCTAAGTGGACTTTCTTACACAGTCCAAACAGCCTCTGATAAAGGTTCACTCAGTAAGATACCCTAAACACATTACCTTGCTAAGTAGTACAAGCTCCTGAGCTTCACTACAGGCTGCAGCTCTGGTCCTTTGGCTGGTCTCCTAGTGCTGCTCCTGAGCTCTATGATCAGTTCATGAGAACAGATCAGCACAGCATATTGCCTTCAATGACAGAAACTCAGACACCTTTTCCAGTGCTGTCAGTATTCAAGGCACACATGGAACAAAGCTCATCTCTTTGGGGAAAAATAATAGGTCTGATGCAAAAAAAAAAATCAAGCAATATTATAACTTTAACTGGGGCAGGGAGATCTTGATTTAGTGAAAAAATGTACATCTGTGTGCGTTTCCCGGCTCAGTTTTCTCACCACTCACTAGTGATAACTGGCTGCACATAATTTTCAGAAACAAGACCTTCCAGAACATGGCCATAGAAGTAGCAGGGAATTTCTTATGAAGAGACTGAAAAATTTACTATCAGAAAGATAGAGCCTCAATTTCCCAAATTATTAATGAAATAATGGACTCAAGAGTCATGAGTATGGATGAGTATAAACATACTAAACCTGTCAGCAAGGTTCCAAAATCAAAGCATAAATCCAATGTAATGGTCACTTAATGGTGCATTTGACAAATGAGTTTATAAATTTTTGACTAAGCAAGATGCATACATGTTATTAAACATTTCAATAATTAAATCCCCTATGACTACTGATCTTAATAATGTACTTTTTCTTTGAAAATTAATATTTTATAAAATGAATGAAACAGAACAATGTTGCACTAATAGTCTCAACAAGAAAGACAAAACAGGTTTCTCTATAATACCTCTACACTTGGGCTAAGGCTGCTCGGCAGTGTTTCTGATGTCACTGTTGTGCTTGGAAGGCTGGAGAAGTCCCAGGTATTCACAGGCTGTATTGGTTCAGATGGCTGAGAGTGATCAATGCGTTTTGGATTGTCCAATAAGGTCACTTCATAAAATTCTTGAATATCTAAAGATGTGAAAATAATTGAGGTTAGGCTTTATAGTTATTATAATGTTCTGATTTTAACTACATCTTCCTTGTACAAAACAAACTGGATACAGTTTCATCTGTCATCGGTAAATTCATAGGTATCACCAAGATCACATGAAGGTCCCCCACCAAACACACAACTCGCTCTCTTCCGCCCCTGTCTCAGCCTCTGTGTCCCCCACTCGCTTTGGGCTTCTGCCACCAACCCTGGTAGCACCATCTGCAGCAGGAATGGCAGAAGCTTATGGAATAATGGCAGTGGAATAGCGGAAGGGAAGGATGTCTATGTTTCAGGTTCTGGTACACGTAATTTCAAATAATGCAGCCTTTGATTATCTGAAATCTACTGTTCAAGGGCAATAGTAGAAGGATTATTTTGTGGTATACGCTTCAATTAAATGACCACAGAAATGGCAGTACACTGATGAAATCAGCAAGAGAGAAGCTGCAAGAAGTTAGGGAAGGGAAAAATTTTTAGCACAGGTCATCATCTGCTTTTTCAGTCTAAGTAACAGAAACAGGATGAATTAACAGTACAAATTACAAGTCATAATTATGAGCTAATAAATAGCCTTTTCTATAATCCTGAAGACTCAGCTGGAAACTTGTGGGAAACAAGGATTTGGTTCCATTAGTTTTTTCTTGACATCCTGTCCACTACATGAAGTGCCAAAAACACAATCTAGAGAAGCACCAAAGGTGTTTCTAGGAAGTACAAGCACATGAAACTTGCTACCACAACTGTATTCACATCCATAAACACACACATTCAAAAAAAATTAGATCTGAAAAGGTATAGGCTAAGGGAAGGGCAGACAAATGATGAAGTTGTCCTGTAAAGCTTTTAGTCTTTTATTCGAAGTAAAAATCTGCTAAACAGGAGTTGCAAACAATTGACTTTTAATTGCAGAGACTTCATAGAAGACAAACATACAGACACAGTAAGACAAAGAAGGAAATAGGACCCAACTATGAATAAGGAGTCTAATTGCAGAATTCTGGAGCTTTTCAGCAGCTGCCCTGAGTCAGTAACAGGGGCAAAATAAGCATTTTCTTACAGAGCTGCCCCACAAAAAAAAAAGACCACACAACTGAGAGTTGCAACCACTGTTGTTGCTATTCCAGTTTTAGGTGCTTTCATAGACATCGCATTTCTGCTCTCTACCAGCTCAGAAAACTGAAATTCTCAAATTCCACTTGTATCCCTCCTCTGAGCAAGAGTCAAATTCCTATCAACTGGTTACATTAATTTTTAAAGTTATACTTGCTTTTAGCGCTGCTGATTGGAAGAAATGGCAGTGAGGGTTGCAGAAGATGTTAAGTGACCTAGATATACATGAGCAAAGCAGCCTAAGAGATACAAATTGCCTTTAAATCTATCTTTCACATTAGCTCCCTCAGTTGCAAACTTGTCTTGTAGCTGCATTAGCATTTATACATCAATCAAGCACACCAAGTAAAGACTTCCCCACTCCCCCCCACCCCCCCCAATAGAGAGTCCTTTGTATATTAAAATAGGCAGTGGTTTAAGTTGATTCTATAGCTGCAATCCACAGCAACCAAGCCAGGAAGATCACTACATTATTTATGGGAAGGGGTTATTTGTGCAACTGTTTTGCAACAGAAATCTAGGACACCGATTTTCAATTCTGCTACTCTTCTTTTAAGTCCCTGCCAGCGGAGGTAGCCATTTATTCATACTGCAGAATGACTGCTTTCAAGAAGCACAGTATTTCCCATACATCATCACCACTTCTCTATGAAGGACACCAAAATAGATTTGCTATTGAAAGATGTCAGAAATATGTGCACCATTTAATAAGGGGATTAGTTTCTGTTTATCCTGAACTTGCTCCAAATCCACAAAGTTCCTAGGAACCTGGTGTCTATATGATAAGATCTACCTTCTTTAAAAAGTTTACATTTCTACTATTCAGAATGCAAACATTTGTACAAATATAGGCCAGCTATCTATGAACCTGAATGCATTAGGTCCATAAGGAATGAATACTGACATTTACATTTTTTAAAGCGAGAAATTCAGACCGTACTGAATTCAACCTAAAAAAAAAAATATTCTTCAGGTCTATTGCTATATATCAGTTCACAAAAATATTTCCTCACATTTCAACACACTTGAATATCTACTGAATACATGTTAATCTGTGGATGCATTATCACATGAAGAGTTCTAGCAGTTTCCTAATTCTTACAAACAGCAGGTAGTAAAATACTAATTTTTAGTTGTATTTGTGGTCAGAGGCCCTCTTCAAGCTAGATGTGCTACTTTTATGTTCCAGTCAAACTAAGTTACAGAAGCTGATTCAAATAAGGTATCACACAACAGTAAAAGAAAACATAGACAGGAAACATTTTAAACTAGAGGGGGCACATTAAAAGAACAGACAACCGACGCTTAAAAAATAGGAGCACGGAGTTTTAGGAAGCCAAAGTGACAAAAGGTGTTGAATGGTAGGCAACACAGAAAACCATCCTGGAATCACGTCTGCTTACAAGTAAAACCATGTTAAGAAGCCAAATCAGAAATATGTTTGATTGAAACAAGAATAACAACCTATACAAAGCAAGTGACAGACTACCAGTTCTGCAAAGCAGGACTCTAATGAAAGAGAAAACTATATTTCTTAATCTATTAGTAGTGTGAAAAGTTAAGCAGTGGTGACAAAGTGGGGTTTTTTTCAGTCTAAAAGCACTTTTCTGGCATATTATTCATCCCCTTCTCATATTCTCCACTCATCTTAGTTTTGTTCTTTGAACAGGCTTGTTCACCAGTAACATGATACACCAGAAACTAAACTGCTCACTCTTAAAGCAAACAAGAAAGAATTATCTGCTGAGTACAAACTGAAACCAAAATCACCTTCACAAGGGAGTTCCAGCTTCATTAAAAACCAAAACACAGTAATTAAAAGAACAGCAGAACTACAGAAGCAAACAAATTCTTGTATTTCCTCTTATTTGAGGGCACTTCAAGAGACTACATCAATTCTGCCTAAAGAATCTGCCTCTGAGGACAAGGATTCCAACCAGCAACATGACACCGTTCCTTCAGATCGATTTCTTCCCTGCTCCGTAGAAATCAGACATAAGGTCTTTGCTTGCCATTTGTACAGGTATGTGCAGTGCCTGATATCTAGCACAGAGTACACTCGTAATCAGGGGAACTTAAGATCAGTACATGTTCTAAAAACCTCACTGCCATGCCCGACTCTCCACATACACCTTTCCTACAGAAAAGGATAACTAATTTTAATACAGTCATATAGCAAAGTAAAGCTGAGCAGAATTATTTTCTGCATTTGCATATGTATGAGCCTTTTTATAACTGCAACTTTAAAATTCAAAGCTGGGATATTTACAATAGAATTTTCTTAAGGGAATGGTGTTGGCATTGCTTGTAACAGGCCATGGGCCTTTTGTTAAATGAATAACCAGGCCTCTGCACTTGTCCTGTTCTGCCCAGAGCTCTGTTTTAGCTTGTCCAACTCTATCACCAATTACCTAAAGACCAGGTGACTCATCTAACTTGCACAGCTTTTACTTAGCTTCAGACAACTGTGAGCTAGCACCTACTTTTATAAATATTTCTATATATAATACACAGCATATACATAAATACTTATTTACTATATATATAATTCCACAATAAATATATGTAAAACCATGTGTTACATCAAACAATTGTCTGAAGCTAAGAAAAAGCTGTACACAAATACAAGCACACACAGACTGGATGTCCAAAGAAAAGTGTGTGCGTGTAATGCCCAATAGATACCAATAAGTGGCTATTCTGTAGGGAATGAATTACCTATGACCCTGGAACAAAAAGCTGCATAGAGGAGCACAAGCGTAGCATGACAGCAGAGGCCTTGAACAAAAGGAGACAGGATGGTATCAGAGGCCTAAAGGCTATAAACAACTCATCAGCTGCTAATTACTGCTCAAAGGAAGCCAGCCTTGAGAACAGGGCAAAAAAAGTTTGGGAGATAATAGAACAAAGAACAAGCATCCAGCATACACAAAACGCTCAGTATATACAAGAAACATAAACGTCACATGGAACTGTAAAGTAGAGGGAAGCACAGAATATGTCAGCAAACAAAAATAACCTCAACAAAACGCAACAGTGAAGAGAAAGAAATCCTCCATCCACACTCCATATCTCCATGGGAAAGATTCCCTGTATGAGTCAGTCTCCCTTTCCCCATTCTTCCCTGACCGTACTTTAATATGTTCTGGTTTTCTACCAATTATTAAGCAGCTCACTGTAATTTTTTTACATGATGTTGGTTTCAGGCTTCTGATAGTGAACCTTTATATTACTCTATAGAAGGAAACAAAATTTCATTGGCATTTACTATTTATCTAATTGAAACAACACTGCAGTTGAGGTGAGTGTCAGTCTCAAAGTAACAAGCTTTGAGGAAATTACTGCAAGTTGCATCAGGGAAGTTTTAGATTGGAACATTAGAAAACTTTTTTCACCAAAAGGGGTGCCAAGCACTGGAATAGGCTGTCCCGGTGAGTGGTTGAGTCTCTGGAGGTATTGAAAAGACTTGTAGATGTGGTGATTAGGGATATGGTTTAGTGGTGGACTTGGCAGTGCTGGGTTAATGGTCGGACTTGATGATCTTAAAGGTCCTTTTCAATTTAAATGGTTTGGAGGGTGACAGGAGGTGTTTCAGAAATTAAAAGCATTCCTCTGATGATCACAGTAACCTACTGTTTCTAGGCTTTGCAGTTTTACACTTTATGCATTTTGACCATTTGTGGTTTATAGATGGTTTTTCTTAAATAAATGCCAGGAAATTCCACACAAGCTTAACATTTCTTGAACTAAAACAGTTATACATTTACTACAACAGACTGCATTTTTTGACACTGGGCATGTAAACCAGTGAACTGTTGCCCTTACATCATACACCACACAAAGTTGTGAACTGCTACCACAATATATGTGATTTTAACAATGACATTTATATATCCTGTATTAATTATATCCTCAAGAGGAGGTTTTCAGTTTTAATATATTTAACAGTTTTGTGCATGAGCAAGGGTTAATTTAAGAAGCTCATGTTCATTTTCTGTTTGCTCATTTTTTATAAACCCTAAATTCCAATACGAATGTTTTGCATTCTAAAATGGAAAGGGGAAGGATCACATCATCCCTCTGCCTGCTGGCAAGTCTGTGTCTGACATAGCCCAGGAGACTATTCACTGCCTTTGCCCCAAGGGTACAGTGACTGTTCATGTTCAACTTGGTGTCACCAAGACCCCCAGGTCCTTTTCTACATCACTGTTTTCCCACTGGGTGACACACAGTATTTATTGGTACATAGGATTGCTCCTCCTCAGGTGCTGAACTTTGCACTTCTACTCGTTGAACTCCGTGAGGTTCCCATCAGCCCATTTCCTCTGCCTGTCGAGGTCCCTCTGCATGGCAGCATGACCAGGATTTACATGTTTCAGCTACATAGTTAATCCTGCACTGACATCGATGAGGTGTTCCTTTCTGATAGACGTTCAGCAGCTGAACCACACACATTTGCGTCTCTATAGGACTTTACCACAAAAGGTGTTTCAATACCAGCTTTGTTCAGGAGAACCTCTCAGAGCCACCACCTCAAGCCTTCAAGCAAAAAAGGAGCATATGAATTCCTTCAGAAATTGATTTATATCAGTTTAGAATTTCACTTAAAGATCCATCCATGTGAGCAATTCCTTTGTCATCTCTCATTTGTCTGCCTCTTCTCAGACATTCGTTCACCCAAATAGAGCACATGCAAATGCCTGTGTTTATGATGTTACTTGTGTTTGAAAAAACAGGTCTCTTAAGAATTTGACTATCTGTATGTTGTCAAGGAAGAGGTGCCATCCCATTAAAAATTAAGTACTCTAATTCAAGGAAGGGGAGGGAAAGACATCTTTATTTCTTAGGGCTTCCTGCCAAAGCATTGAAAACTTGAGTCTTAAAATACTAGAAAGGTAAAAAAAAAAAGGTCAACATGTTATTTCAGTTCAGAGCAATTTGAGATGCATGGTATCTGCCAAATTCTGAACAGCTCAACATAATGAATATATAGACAAAACAGAGAGTCATGATCACTGTCAGAACAGGCAAAAGAGTCTGCCAACACGACAGACTTTCATTCTTTAGTTGCAAATCAACTCCTATTAATTCCAAGGAAGTCTCAATCTTGCATGCTTACTTCACCTGCTATGCCCAGCTAAGAATATCCCTTTTAACAGAAATAAACCACAACTTGAAAAGTGCATGATTAGTGATCAACAAGAAAATACAAACATCAGGAAAGCTTCACATCCATTTACCAAGCCAGTGACCATAGTTAACTAAGTATTCCCTTCGTGTATTTGCTGGTTGTGTTGTGTCATGGGGCATGCATCTGGTCAAAGGTAAATATTTGCATTCATACCATGAAAAGTGAAAACCAGCCTCATCACAACCCCTACAAAGCCCCTTTCAGAGTTTGCTGTTTTGTGGTCTATTTCTTCTTTAAAATGTTTGTGTACAATTAAGACTTCTTAAAAAATTTGCAGTGCAACTCTCACTACTCCTGTTCTGTTCTACAAGATTCTTTGCCACAAGTTGCAGCATCCAGCTACTGATCCCCAGTGCTTCCACTTGTTTCAGTAACTGCCCTATGCTTTGAACATCCTTGCTGCACATCACACTTCTTTGCTTAATTCAAATTCCAGGAGAAGTCATTTTCCACTAACACAAATTGCCCTGAACTGGTGCTCAAATGAAACTGTCCTCATATAATCTCAGGTCTGTTTGCTTTTATTTCTCTAGCTTCTTTTTACACTCGGACAAATTCAACTCCTTGCCAACCTGACCACTTACACTTTGTAAACAGTTCATTCATGTTTTCCTCTTGGCTTACTAATCACTTCTTCACTGTATCTTTACAGAATCACCGCATAAATTAGGTAAAGACCTCTGAGATGATCTCATCCAACCTATGACCTAACACCACCATGTCAACTAGACTAAGTGCCACATCCAGTCTTCCCTTCACATTGCCTCTTTCCAATTTTCCCACAGAAACCCACCAGATCTTCTCCTATGTCCAGAATTAAGGTACAAAAAACTTTAGAAAAATTAAATTTGCCATCACACAGATAAAAATTGACTCAAGAATCTTCTACTGTGCAAACTTTTTGATTTGATATCACCTTAGCACACTTAGTCATCAGCCCAAGCCTAAAAACAAAACAAAAAACCCCACACCCCAAACAAACAAAACAAAAAACCACACCAAAAAATCCCCAAACCAAACAACAAACACCCAAACTAAAAATTAATTCCCATTTATCCACCCTCTCCAACTATCTCAACCTCAGCTGCAAACCAGCAGCCAGTATAACGATGTACATTTTTTCTTAAAGCCGTGTATTTACTACTGTCTTCAGTGGTAACAAAACCCTGTCAGGGACAAAGAAAGTGTTACTATTAAGACTAATTTGTAGTGTGCTGCTAAATAGTGTCAATACAGGACTGACCAGACAAATGCATTCAAAAAAAATGCTCAAACTAATTTTGGGATGAGTCCACCCAACCCTCCAAGCTGAGCTTTCATAGAGGTGCACTGCTTTGCTTAGATGAGACAGCACAAGCGTTGGTTTCTTCTTCCTACAGAAAGCTCAGGGTCCAGGCAATTATCTGACCTGGTGGAAATACAAGGCTGGCTGGGTGCGCCACATAGTAGCATCTCCTCCAGTGCTAACATTTGCTCGTTTCCTGCATCCAAATTGTAATACAAGTCTCTGAACATCACTAAAATTTGCAATGCTTTTGCAATTTGCCACAAGTTTTCCTTACTGCGCCTCTGTCTTCGGCCAACCTTTTCATTTCAATCCAAAATAAGTCAGGTTTTTTGAGGGCATGGCTGTGAAGATACTCACACATGACCAGATTCCTATAAAAGCTTTACCAAAGAGCTCTAAAGCCTCCCCTAACACAGAGAAGGAACATGAAGCTGAGGAGGTTATTCTAGTGTCAGCCCTACACCTTCTGCAGTCTCTTCACAACCTTGTAAATTTGGCCTAGTTATAATTCAGGAAGCCATCTGTGCAAGGCGACTAGTCAGCTGCTAGAGTTCAGTGAGTTCAGTTTCTTTGAAGATTCATTCCACCTTAACCAAAAGAAGCACCACCCCTCAAAACACAGACAAACCAGATGCACAGGGTGCATGTAGCATTCCAGCTGCAGAGCTGAACAAGATGTTCTACCCTGCTGCTGGGACCACCATGGAAGCAGGAGTAAGATTAGGACAAGCATCCTCTCTCATACTTTCCCCCTTCCTCTACACTGTACCCAGCACCAAAGTAAATCTTGAGGAAGATCAGGAGCAAAGCCAGGAATACAGCATCATGGGAGGACGTAGGCATCAAAACTAGCGAAAACAGTCAAAAGAACACGGGGAATAAAGTGGAGCAAGAACAGGACAGAAGATAAACTTTGCAAGAATCAGGAAACTGTATCAATTATTCCCAACTTCAGCTTTCTTTTCAGTGCCTGGATGAACAGCAGAATTATTGACAAAGTTTTCTTATCAACAGACCCTTTCAGTGGTAACCCTGTGAAGAGAATACTGTAATTGATGAATTCTATAGTGCAGCTATTCAACACTGAATACTCAGTCAGTGTAATGACCACAAGGATAAACTTTTGCCACAGTACTATTTATCTGCATACCAGTAGCTACTCAACTTACACTAGTCTTGCTTGCTATTTTAGGCTACCAAAAGCAGCACCTAATCCCAAAAATTCAATACATTGCCCTGTCACACATACACACGTAATACAGTGTGGAAAACACTTTAAAAAGCAAGCGAACTACCAAACTGCACTACATACACACAAAATAGTAAATAATTCTTTAAAAAGGAGAAGCAATGAGACTGTCTCACTCACTGTAAGGTTCCTTGGAGAGGAAGACATTAAGTTCTTCCAAAAACTGGGACATTCTGACATTTGGACAAACTGCATGGCAGAAACATACTGATAATGACTAAGTTAACACCCCAATCATCTGGACACGAACTGAAATGTTTCATCCTCCCTCCATCTGGATGAAAATAATCAAGTACTTAACTACTTTTAAAAATACAATCCTAGGTCAAATTTTCTAAACCAAAACAACTTCTGTTTACATTTCAAAGGAGACCATAGCAAGCATAACTATATTTATCCTTAGGAAACTTGTGCAAAAGGCCAATAAACACCTCAAAGTTGCAAGGATTATATTGCGTGGATGTTCCAGCCTCAAATATGAATTAAGATGTTGTATTATAGAAGCTGCAATCTCAGGAAAAAGTCACAAAAATGCAGCAAGGGTAAGATTTCAATGTGAAAAATTAGCATCTGCAACAATTTCAGTACTATCCAATGTTACAGAAGTTCTAATTCTCTCTAAACCTTCCTCTAATAAAAACATAATAATATTAATAAAAAACCTCAACAATATTCACTACCTCGCCTGATCCTCAACGTATTGTCAAGATAATTTCTGGATTCTTAATGTAATATTATTTAACTCGAGCCTGAAAGAACTTCCACCAAGGCCTCGGTAACCTTTGAAAATGGGAAGGCCTGAGCTGATCTGCAGTTAACTCCATCATCATGACATATACTCTATTAACTAACTGCATTACTGAAATAAAAACTGGTATTCCCCAAGAAAAAGTACTTTTTGTTTCAGTTCAGAAAAGGAGCTTCTGCTTCAACTGTGTTTGATTTCACTTTAGCCAGCAAGTTTAAAAAATATTTCCAAGGTGGCTAATTGAGAAAAGCAACACCACCTACAGAGATGCCACACACAGCTCAGAGAGCTGAGGCCACATGCCAAGCAGCAGGAATGTGGTTAGTCCACTCCAAAGGGTACCAACTTGGAGGAGTGCTGACCCAAACCAGTCTACTTCAGTCTAAAATCTAGGGTTGTTTTCCTAATTTAGTTCAGAAAGCTGGTGTGGACAGAGGTGAGAACTCCGCAGAGTATGTTTTATATTTCTAGAATTTTCAGTACCAGTCAGACTGCTGAGGAACCTGAACAAAGAGTTTACTTTATGCAATCATCCATTTTTTCAAAAATTTCAGAAACAAAACTTCCTTTTCCAGGGTGTAAAAATGTGTTAACAGCATTTTTAATATATTCTGTCCAATTAATAAATGTCATGAATCCAAACTATGGTTAAAAACACTTCATGGTTACCGGGGGGAAGCTGTTCTTTGGTTTAGTAAGGATAAGTGAAACCACCATATTTTTTAATTCAAAATTTCCCACACTGGATGTGTAGAGTTAAAAACAGCCAGGGCATAAACACAATTCTCAAGGCAGATTTTCATGCAAAAGACTCCAAGTGAAATACATGAGACGGCTTACACATATGAAATTCAATAAATTCAACCTTCCCTAGTCAGGTCTGCTATTTTACACTAAAAAGTCTATATATGCATAGTTACAAAACAGTATATACACAAAAAAAAAAAACACCCCACTTTGGACAAGAAAGGTAGCACAGCAAACTGTATGTAGAGACTCTTCTAGATCTCCCTTTTTCTGACACCTGTGCAAATGGAGTTCCTTATTGTCAGAAAAAGAAATGTTTTTAAAATAGTAAACTACCTCATATTTCCAGCTATAGTTATAATATTTTAATTATAGAAGACTATTTTAATATGGTCAACCACAGCATGACAGCCATTAAAAGCAGACTTTAATTAAACAAAAAGATTCTGTGCGTAAACAGAAGTCTGCTTCACAGGTTTTTCTCTCATAAGTGTTACTTAGGCATGGAAGTGTTTTTCCTCCCATATTTTCAAGAACATACATTTATCTGTACCTTTTCAAGAACCTGTAGCTTCTCAAGAGGGTAAAAGAGCACCTAAACTAGAAACAGAAGTCATCTGCAGAATGACTGCCTCAGTATTTGAGGATAAATACCAAATACTTTACCAAAATGAAAGTCTAACCCATGGTTCTGTGTGTGGATATCTTTTTTGGTCTCTTAATAAAATGACTCACCTTACCAATTATCAGAATATCAACAACAAGCTATGTCAACTGCAACCAAGAAATCATAACCTAGAAATGATACTACACATTTTTGAGCCTGTACAAAAGAAAATTTACTTAAAACTGAGACTGTTCTCAAGTTGATTTTAATTACAGGCCCTTGACCTTCATTTAATTGAAGTATTAGGCATTATTACATATAGGTGGTTGAAGCAATGGAAAATATCACATTACAGAAGAGAAAACATAAAAAAGGGCTTTTGCACAGACTGTTTAAAGGAGGTCATAGTTGGTTACGTTGTTACTAATTTGAACTTCTTACAGTTATCTCACTTAAAATATAACACTGTTGCAATGTCGATCTTGTGACACTGGCTGTTCACACCAACTAACTCAAATCATTTAAAGCCATAATTTAAGTACAAGGTTAAGCTTGCAGGTTGCAAAACTAAAATTTTATTGGCAGAACTAAAAGGAGAGGACAACATAAAAAAGGTTCAAATGAGAAAAGTAATGTTACCTGTTCTTCAGCATCCAAATGGAAACTACAAAAAAACCTTTTAATTCCTTTATGTGTATCTAAATACAGGAAACGCTGTCAAAATTAGTGTGGTTTGCAGGAATATTTAATTTCCTCCATTATAAACCCAAAGATAAATTTCTGTGCACAAAGTAATTTCTATTTATTTCTCGAAAGAACAGCATTTGAATACCAAGTCAAAAAGTACTCTAAAAAAGACACACGAAGTTGACAGATCTTGTCTGCAGCCTTCACAAACCTACCACAAACAGGCAGGTCTCAGATATAGTGCAGTAACTTGGCAGAAAAAGCAGAAAATAATGGATGAAGTTTGGTCATAATTTCTTAGTATTAATTTATCCAAAAAAAAAAAAAGGAAAGAAAGAAAAAAAAGAAAAGACCCCTTATAAACTAAAAGTAGCACACTTTCTGGAAGAGGATTGTGTAAGAGAAATAACTTGGTATATCTGAGCCACAAATTTGCTCTCAGAACAGTACTGGCTGTTTAAGGTGGGAACACATCCCAGCTTCTCTATCTATAAGGCACACTGAAAATTCAGCCATAAAGCAATGAGCCATGGGGCACTCCAGGCAAACCTAACCCAAAGCACAACTGAATACTTCACCCAGCCTGCTCCAGATCTTCACAAAAAGAGGACAAGCAGGACCAGGCTCCAGGTCTTCCCAGTAACTGCAGCCATCCTCCAGACCACATCTTTTCCAGGGAATCCCCCCACCCTTTATGGTAGTCACATCATAAAAATGATGGTTCCAGGAAAAAAATGGCTAGGAGCAGACTGCCACAGACAAGAACTCTCCTGACACATTTCCACAGAAAGGAGAGGGTTTAAGGAGAAAGACCCAAGCTGACAGCAGAAATTGCTTGGAAAGTACCAGGCTCATGACAAATGGTTTGGGAACATATGCATGCACTCTAATAAACAACCATACAGCAAGTCATGAAATGCAAAGTTAATGCAACATGCCCAAGAAGCTCTTACTGTGCACAAACAGATGAGCTGAACTCCATAAGAACCAGAGTCCTACGGTTGTGACATACAAGACCAGAAAACAAGCAATGTAGCCCAATCAGGCAAAAATACATTCTTGTTTTCTGCTCTTAAAGAACAAAGCCAGCAGACATGAGGTTGCCTGCTCTTTCAAGTTTACTACTACTAGGTGTAGTTATAAACAATGAAAATGTGGGTGTGGATAGTAAAAGAAACTACTTCTTGCAGATTTGAATATCAAAGGCTAATAGATTAGTACCTTATTCAATGAAGGGGAGAAAAGAGTACTGCATGGACTGCAAAGACTAGAAAAACCCGCAATCTAAAAAAACACACACATACTGAACAAGAAAAATGGTAATCATGTTGAAATTTGCTGGGTGAAAATAAGTTCGACTGCAGTACACTAAGCTTCTGACATAAGATTTCAAGATTCTGATCCACCAATGAGTGAATCCTGTTAACACATGTCCCACAAAGATTATGCCTAGCTCTTCATCATGGAGTTGATTAGCATCAACTGAGTATTGAAGACAAATACAGAGTTCCTCTAAGGGAAAAGATCCTTGTAACTGACCTATTTTCACAACTACCCTTCGTGAACTTGCATGATAAAAAAAACTGCCACAGCACAGTTACTGCCTTCTGAAAACCCAGGAAAGATGAAAAAAATGCTCCAGAAGAAAACATTCCACATGCAGCAATGCATGTTTATGTTTTGCCTGTCCCTGTGTTTTCACCACAAGGCAGATTCAAAGAAGTTACAGCACTATGAAAGAAGATACAGACCCGTACAACACTAATCAGTCACTAAGCTAAATTACAAATATAGCTACGTTAGTAAAATTCAGACACTGGTTATTTTGTTAAAAAACAAGGATGTAGAACAAATATTATTCTTGAGGATAAACTAACATTAGCTGTCATAAAGATAGTGACAAGCAATCAAAACAAAACCATATCTCACTGCTTCACTGCAAAAGTTTCCAAATAAAGACAGGATTCTTCAAATTTTATTTATGCTCCTTTTTTTTTTTTTCCAAATAGACACAAGGGCAACTCAAAATTATATGCAAGTACTTCTAAGAACTTATGGAAACATTTGAAGTCAAGCACTACAAGTACTCTAAACTGAGAATCAGTAGTGCTTTCACTATACTTCAATATGCAACAAAAGAGAAAAGATGATTGTACCACTCCCTGAAGCATCATAGGTTTCTTCTCATTTAAGTTCAATTTGCACTTCATTTATAGACTTTGTGATGTTTTTAGAGATTCTTCAGTGGGAATTGCCTGAATCCTATATTAGATTAAAAACACTTCAATTCATTCATCAGCCTGTTACATATAGAGGGGGAAAAAACAAACAAAAACAAAACACACAAACAAAAAAACCCCACCCTCCTTAGAAATTTTTCAGGTGAACAAAGATACATGGAAAACCAATCTAAAGTAATCTACAATAGCATGTCACAGAAGAAAAAACTGCACCACAGTTTTAAGCAGTCTGGGCCAGTCCAAAGCCTCAAATAAAGTAAGTATGTGTAACAAGTGAACTGTTGATCTGTAACAGCACGTGTGTTACTATGCAAAACAAAAACACAACAAGAAGCACATGGCTCCCAAAGTAAGGGCAAAATCTCTTTTCCTTTTAACACTACAAATGACAGCACAAGCAAGAACCGACTGGCTTGCGCACAGACTGAAAGAAGTCAGCCTTTACCTATGAGCGCCTGGAAAAGGTTACTTTGGAAGATGCTGATGACCCGCTCGATGGAGTTCCGCAGCTGCCGGTCCTCCGCCTGGCTCAGCTTGGAGCGGTATTCCTCCAGGAGGCGCAGGGCTCGCTGGGTATCTGCAAGCGGAGACCAGACACACACGGCTGACCCGGGCAGCAGCACCGGGGATGCAACAAGCCCCCGCGGCCGGGACCGCCCCAGCCCCAGCCCCAGCTCCTTTGTTCGCAGCCGGGACGGCTCGCACTGCCCGGCCCCGGCGCCGCCACCACCGCCCGTCCCGCGGCACCGCCNNNCCCCCCGCCCGTCCCGCGGCACCGCCGGCAGCAGCTGCAGGAGCTGTGGCAGCAGCGGCAGCGGCAGCGGCAGCAGCAGGGGCAGCGGCAGTAGAAGCTGTAGCAGCAGCAGGGTCTGCCCGGCGGGCTCACCTTGTTTCCGGACGGGCATCGCGCTCCTCTCCGCGGGCTCCNCCCCCCGCCCCGCCTTAAAGGGGCCGCCCCGCCCCGCCCTGAGGGGACACCGCGCGACGGGCCGGGAGCGGCGACAGCGACAGCGCCGGGACCCGCCGACAACCTGCCCGGAGCGTTCCCAGCGCTGGGCACCGCCGCCATGCCCGCCGTGGGCTGCGGGGATCGGCCCCAGGTGTGCCCCGGTACCCGCGGGGATCGCTTGTCCCCCTTCCGTGCCGGAGCGCTCGGGCAGGACGGGCCCAGAGAGCTGTGCCGGCCCCGGGCTGTGCCGCGGCGGGACCCCCGGGAGGGCACAGGTACCCCACAGACCTGTGGCCAGGGACACACCGGGCACTGGCATCCACACGACTGCCATCCTCCTGTTGCTAGTGGTGTGTTTTTATTTTCCTTCAGTCATGCTGGCGAAGAACAGGATGAGGAGGAAGGGCTTATTCGAAGGAGGATAAAGAAATGCTGTGCCGCGGTTAACAGGGGACATTAGGTTACCATAAGCTGAAAGCATGAACAGCCTTGCTTATTGGAAAGTTTAAGGAATGGGCTATATGGGCTGACATCATAGGCCGGTCAGAATTGTGAAAGTTACTTTCCCAAAAGTGGCTTGGAAATGGTAATGAGGTGCCTTCAAAGGGAACACAAACAACATGCTCTTTTGCAAGATCGTAAAGAGGTGACAAAGCATAGAAATAGCTGACTTACGTAGAAACACACCTGAGCTAAACAATATTTGAAGAATATTCTGTATGTTCATTAAAGGGAAGCGCACATTAAAACTGGATAATTTAGGGTTAACTCAAATACTTATACTGAGAGGGAATGTTAACTTATTTCTCAATCAGATGGACAATCAAACAGCCTCAGATCTGAAACACTTCAAACCCTGTATGTATGTGCATATGAGAGGCAGAGAGACTTGAAAGTTCAAAACAAATCGTGCTGATGTGATTTTTTTTGATCCAAGTTTGCATTTCCATTTACACTTTTTTGATTTAGGCACAACTGGAAATGTTCAAGAGCTTATTGCAGGAACCTAAAAAGAATCTCCTGGGCAACTCTTGCAAATTTCAAGTCTAAAAATCAGGACTGGATTTGGCAGTGGCAAAGACCTAATCTTATAGGAAACTTACACTGTAACAAGTCTAACCCAGATCTAGAAAAGGCCTCTCTCTTGTCCCTACCCAATACTCACATGTTTTGTTCCTGGGTTTGTGCCAGGAGTTTCTCTTCCTCCCACAGCTATGTACTATGAAAGTGTTCACACATCTCAGTTGAAGAAAGGATAACATACACTTGGTGCTGACACACATTTCCCATTTTCCTCCTTTCTAATTGTATTTTCATATCTCAGAGTTTTGGCATTAACTGGGTACCAGTTTGGTTATTTTCAAAATAAAAACATTCTAAGAAGAGACACTGGCAGGAGCCTCCATCATCTGGCCTCATCAGTTTTCACTGTTTACAACAGCAATAAATGTACTCTAAAAGTGCCATGGTCCTCTTGATGTCAGAGGAAGAGATACAGAAGGAGAGGAAAAACAGCCTAAATTTAGCTAGCAGAACGGAGACATCTGCAGCATTTAGATTGGTTTTGCTGACCAACAAAAATGTATTTTTACAAAGCAAAAAAAGAATTTTGTTTTGCAATTAAAGGAATCACCACAAACAAACTACTTTTTCATAAACAAGATTTGATGTTTCCAAGTCTTTTTTTTTCTTTTTTTAAACAAGAGATAATCCCATTATGTGCAGTCATTGTACTGGGGATAGCGAAATAATCCCATATATATCACCCTGAGACAGCATTTCTCACTTGTTACTAATGCTCCAGGGAAGGAAAAAAAAAAAAAAGAAAAAAGAAAACATCAAAGAGGGGGTCAGGATGATGGATCAGCAAGTCAGGAAGCAATTAGGTGAGTCTTATTGTACCTCAGAGAGCCATGTTAGTTGGTTCCCAGCACTTCTGTTTCAGTACTAGGAGTATATTTGCTGATTGGAAGCAGTTGAGCCAGAAAGCCCAGTAATACATTTCAGTATGTAAAGTGAGTTTGAAATTCCAGCACAGATAGAAAATATCCCTTGAATGGCAAATGGCATTTTTACTAGGAACACTGCAGTAAGAGTCAGTGTTGCAAAACTGTCCTGTATTACACATCGTTTTCTTCAGGCTTCAGCTTTCAGGATGTTGTGTAGTTCCCTTGGAGGAGGAGAAAACTGGCTATGAACCAGAGCATCGTTTGTGCCACAGCTTAAGCAATGTCACTTAAAGCAAGGCATTATAGGCACATACAGGGAGGCTTGTACTTAAATGGTGAGTGGTGTGGTCAGCATAGAAGCCAGCATTATGCTGTGTTCAACGCTGGCTGTGCTCCAGAATGACAATTGTGCTCCAGGACAATTGTATGAAGCAGCAACCTGTTGCCATTTCAGTCCTCTTGGCTCCAGAAGCAGCTGAGGATCTGACCAATGGGCCTTCTCTCCCTGCCTTCAGATTTGCCTGTTAAAATCCCTTCTTTTGTGACTGCTACCAGCAGCCTGTATGGGACACTGCCTGGGACCAACCACTGCCAGGGACAGGCAGCTTGTTACAGCACACATACTTCTTTGGTGGGCATATGTGATATGGAAGCAGACAGCTGTTGGCAGCAAGGAGGCCAGCACAGCACAGGAACAATAAAATTGATCGTGTCTTAATTTTGTCACATTTAATGCCCAAAGTTACCATATACTAGAGCAGTCACCATACAGTATACAGAGCAGATGATTTCCCTTTTTCATTCAGAACTGGGAGTTGTTACTCATAAAAAGATCCCTGACAGCTGCAGAAAAGCTTTCACTTCACCTGCAAACTCAGTGCAATTCTTCACAGCTAACTGGGGAAGCAATGAAACTAATGAAGCCTCATTTCCCCTGGCTAGTAAGGGATGAAGCCTGAGTGAAGTGAGCTTGTTCATTATGCCTCCACTCATCTGATTCTCTGATGTCAGATAAGATTGCATCAGTGCCACAGCCTTACCTTCAAGGAGCTGCCTTTTCAGAAGAGCACCTTTTCTTTATCAGCTCTAATTTTATGGGTTATAAGAGATGCAAACAGCATTCTACTTGAATGAAAACATGTAATGGTAGTGTCTTTTTTTTTTCTACAAGAGCTACTACTTATAGCTAATTTTCACAAAGACTACTCTTTACAGTGTGCAGTTACTATGTCACACAACCCCATGAGTCACATGCCTATCATATGTGCTGTTAACAATTGAAATACCAGCTCATTCTTGTCTGTCATCTTTGTTCTTATGGGTAAAATAAGTTGCTGCCTATTATACACAGAAGAATCTAATCTTTGGTTCTTAAAATCAAAGTTTTATTTGAGAAAATCACAGTTTAGCAAATTTAATTAAGCCTACTCAACTGAATTCTTATGGGATCCCCTTACACGTTTCTGTTTATTTGACTTTAATCTTTTTTATACAGAGAAGACAGTTTCCCCGGTAATACAAGCTTCATATTTTTAACTTGTGAACTCTAAATCCATTTTTTTCTCATAACTGAGACTTGTCTTAGGTTAATTTGATCTTGATCAAGATACAAGGAAGTCTTTATTCTTAGTGTCAGAGAGTCCTGCTCAGTATGGCTAGTAGATGAATGTATTCTTTTTTATAAGGAGAGTAAGACAAAAATGGACTTCTTTTTGTCTTAAAAAACAAAGCTTTATTCCTATCACTATGCAGTTTGTGTACTCAAGTTGCTTGAGCTCTTATTCAATTAGGGATTGTATGCTACATGTATAAAATAATTTGATCTTTCTTTGCCCTTGTAATAAGGTTTATCTAATGAGTTTGGGACAGTTCACAATCCTACAAAGAACTGAGTTTTGTTATTCCAGAACCTCAGGAACTAGAGCATAACAGGAAATTATATGTGGTTTCTATATTATTATTTAGGATGTTTTATTTAAATGTATTTATCTAATGTATAAAATAGCACAAGTAGAATTCTTATACACAATTGAAACTCAGTGCCTGGCTGCCAGTGCTCCAGCATCTTCTGGGAGGCTGCAAAACATCAAAACCAAAAGCATACAAAACAATATTAGTTATATTCATTAACAATTACTGCCAATATGAAATGCACCAACCTCCACACTTTCTATAATCAGGGCTGTGTTATATAATGTCAGCTTAACAGCTTCTTAGTTGACTTCCTGATGTAAAGATAAACATCATTATATAACCTGCCTATTTTAACTTTCCCAGTCAAATTAAGCATAGAGGTTGGTGTGTTGTATGAAATGAGTTTGTCTGTGTGAAAACGCAGTGCAAGAAATAAACCCTCAAAGAGCAGGTTAGATGGTCTTGAGCAGTGTTTTCCTGAGGAGCAAAGCAGTTGCTCTGGTAATTGCCTGATCAAATGCTAACAGGTATGTTTAGAAAGTAAATTCAGGGATATTTATATGATCACCTGTTACCCAATTAAAAAAAATCTATTAAAAATAAATTTAACTCTTCACATCCTATGAACATGTAACAAATCCCCACAAAAAGGCAAGGCTCTCTAGTTCAGACTAAACACAAGAAAGTTCTGTTGAACCTCACTGTAGGATGCAGGCACAGGCTATGCAAAGTAGCACCATATCACAGAAAGCACAGAAGCCACTTTCACTCTATGGAAATAGAGTAAATAATAGAGAAGTGCTTTTTCTTTATTTCTATGGCACAGTCCACAGCATGCCTTGAAGCAGAGCTGCTAGCCACGTCTCAGTTCACACTCTGCTAATTTTCATCACGCCTCAAGTACACAATGTGATGTGCCTGAACCACAGGATCCAGCAGCACACAGCAGAATGACATCACAGCATATCACATCAAGACACCTTTGTTTTCCCAACCCAAACAATGTAGTAATTGTAGCAGTGAGCATGGGATTGTGCCCAGCCTTATGCCTCTTACACAAGGGTGAGAGATACTCACTCTGCTACCACCGCACTGTTCACCGCATGCACCTCAAAAACCAAAAAAAACTTCCTATTTTGGGGTTACAGACACATGTAGCTAGGTTAGGTGAGTAGAAAAACTAGAAAGGGATTTTAGCAGCGATTTTTACAGGAATCAAAATCACGCTTGTCAGAAAGTATCTTGTTTTCAAAACTAAGAGTCACTGTCCAAATAAACAATTTTGTTGCAAGGTATTAAGACATCCTAATTCTCATCAAACACCGAGTGTTTCTAAACTCTGCAGGAACACACTGAGCATGTGGAGCTCTCACAGTAATCACTCTCTGTCCTGGAATGGCAGACAGCTGAGCTTGTGTAAGATTCCCTCTTCCTATGCTAACACCCACCTTTTGAGTTCACTGGACCATTGGAGAAATATGTATCTGAGGACTAGTAGTAGTAGCACAACCAGCAGACTGTTGGTTTGCCCTTCACAAGTTGGAGCTCCATCTGCCTGTTACTAGCTGCAGGCTATGCCATGGGTACCCAGGGACTAAGCTTCCCTGCTCCCTGAGATTGTTCAAGTTTTCTGCAGAAGTCAGTTGAGAGAAGGAGTTACTGGAGCCAGCAGGATTAGCTGGCCCTCAGGGCTACCACTGGTGGTGAGCAGGTAATTGAATTATCAGGCACACCTTCCCTTTAATGGGTTTTCCTCCTCCTTGTTTGTATAGAAGCTTTGGAAGGATAAAGGCAAGTATTTACCACAGCTATGTGAGGGAAAAGAACAGTGCTAAAATGGAATGCAGCTAGAGAATTCAAGAAAAGGTTTTATGTTTCTTGGACTTTTATGAATAATTTACATTCTAGAAGGGAGAGGCTGCCAGTGACTGAAGCTGAGGGGTGGGCCCTCCAGTGTCCCACAGAACAACTGCACAGCTGTTCATGCATCCTGTCCTTCACTCCAGGTGAAGTGAGTATTCAGTGTGCTGAGCTCCGTTTAGGAGAAAGCATCTTGCAGTGCTCACACAGATTTGCTGTAATACATTCATATGTGTTTAGGTGCACAAAGTCCTTGTAAACCTGCTCAGTTTTTCAAGAAAGGACTCTGCAGAGAACCCTCATGTGGGTTTTGTAAAAACTGCTCTTTAAATCCTAGTGATATTGTGTCTACTCTTAATGGGTATAAAAGGGTTATAACATGACTCACATGCAGATTCCAGTTTGTTCTTTCAGTAAATCCTCTTTTATAGACAGATATTTGTTGCTTCTTTATCACTTATCTTAACTCAGCGCCTCAATCAAATATTACTGCAAGTTGAGATCAATGGAAATTTTAACAATTTCTGGTTGTAAGTTCCCTAGGAACTTATATTAGACTCTCAGAATCAGAGCTACTTCTGAACAGGCTGACCTAAGCATTTTGCTGCTGTTGGCAAAGCTGCATGGACAGCTAACTTCTCCAGCTGTGTCCAAGGATCTAGCTAGATGCTCCAGAAAGCTACAGGGAACCTGGCTGCAATACTCAAACATGCACATTCAGAGGCAACGTGCACTGTAAGGCTATTTACTATTGATATTCCAATGCTTATATTCCTTCCATTTGCTTTTTGTCCTCAAAATACAACATTTCTGTAAATAATCTATCAACATTTCTTATTTTCAGATTTTCATAACCGGGGGGAAAAAAAATCTCCCACTAAGCACAACTGTGTTTTTTGCAAGGTAAAAAGTGGTATCACCGGAGGCTGTACCACATTCTGTCCCAGACCTACACTACTGCAACAGCAGAGTGCATTGAGTAACTAGTTTGTCCAACACAAAGAATGACTCAAAAGGACAAGAAAGGTTGGGAGACAGCTGTATGCTTGCAATTCTTGTCCCGTCTTCTTGATAATCTAGAAATGTAGCCAAAGAAAACATCAACCTGGTGATGTATAGGCTTCTGTCCTAGAATGGTTTACATTTATATATTTGCTTACTGCTGAAAGCAGAAACCTTTCCTTGTTTTTGTTTGCAGAGACCATGTGGACTAAGTCTTAAAGGTAAAATATTTTCCTTTCTCTTTCATCACTAAATATTTTATACCCCACATAGACAAGTTTATAGAAGAAGTATGGGGTTACATGAAAAGCTACAGCAAAAAGAAATGCTGTGAAGTTCAAATAGTATAGAGATCAAAGTCATACCAGGCAGGAGAGAGAGGTAAGGAACACAAGTAGTCAACACAGGGTGGCTGTGAGCTCTTACTGAGACCATGAAAGGGGAAGATGATTGATGTGGGCTGCAGGAGTGAGATTTTCAGCAGATAGGGTTAAGCTAAAGGCCCTGCACAAAACACTAGTGAGGCTTCACCTAGAGTTACACGTAACTGTGACCATCTGTGTTCAGCGGAGGTGAATTTGCACTAGAAGGTGTCAGAGGAGGCCATTTGTGATGGTGGCTGGAGCGAAGGACCTCACAGGATACCTTCAGGTAACCAAGGCTACTGAGCAAAAGCAATAAGGTTCTCCCAGACATCTTCCTGTCACAAAGTTTGGAAGTGCTGCCCAACTAGGAGAGTGCAGGCAAGTCACTGAGCTGGTTTCAAAGTGGGACTTGATAAAGTCACACATCACTGTAGACTGGACACAGTAATATGTTGCTCTCTGAGTGCACACAGTGTCCTTTCAATTCCATGTCCTAAAAGCTTGGTGCCTTTCACCTCAGGTACTCAGAGACTGTATTTAATATAAATAGAAAAGTAAATTTCACAGCCAAATTTGGGCTGCATCTACGTTGAAATTGCTCTACACTGAAGCAAAATAGTGTACAAAGATTTAAATTTTAGATTTGCTTTATTCCACTAAATTCTGTTTCACAGAGAGTTTCTCTTGTGCATTCATTCTTGACATTTCTGGGGCCCTCTAGTAGGTGGTCTGGACATTGTTGTAACATACAGCAGCTTGAAGACAACAAGCTGTTGAAAGCCAGGGGTCCCAAGGACTATTCTGATAGCTGAGGACATCTGTAGCATAGTAAAATACTAAATATATTCTTCTAAGGGGAATGGGAGGGGACAGGCTAAAGACTCTGACAGGTGTGGGTTTGGTTTTTTACTGCTTTATATTTCATCATATCAAGGATGGGACAGAAATCAGCTATTGAGAAAGAATAGTACTCTGCTCCTCAAAGCTGCACTGAATTTACATTTCTGCTTTAGGACAGCTAAGAACTTCCAGGCCTGTGCACTAAGGGTACGCTCAAGAGAAGAGCTCAGTCTACCATCGTTGGTTTTGATTCAAGGACTCCAACTTACCTTCCTAATCAGAAGCAGCTCAGTATTCTCAAAGATCTCCTGCTGTCATGCAGATGTAGAGCGTGCCTCATATTTCAGAAGCTCACTAAGGATTTATTCAAGTATTAATTAAAAACTCATTTGGTTATGATTATCACATGCTGGAGGAAGCATCCAGTTCCATTGCAAACAGTTCATTTAGACTCTCTGAAGACATTTCATCCTTTAAAAAAAATGAGCAGTCCAAAGAAAGAAAACTATATCATTATTTATGGCATTACATTACAATTCAGAAGGGATTATCTCTGTTTCTATTCTCTTTAACAATACGATGAAACATGCTGGCTGTGTTAATTATTGTTTGCTAAGGCTATTTATGCAGGATACAACGTCTGTGTAGTTCCAATGAATTTCTGATGTGTCTTTGCCTCTACAGATTTCATTTTCTCTGCTTTCGCTTAATGTAACTAAAAATGAATATATTGTGGGTAGTCCTTGCACAGCAAGCCACATGCTCATATTTATATCCGAAGCAGATCATACCTTCAAGAATTTATCAACTGAAGCATGCTAATTTCTGTCTGTGGCTAGAGTTAGTTGCTAGATACCCGTTGTGTTTGGTTTATATATAGGCCTCCAGAACTGAAAGCATCAAAGGGATGTTACAGAAGTATAAAGCAGCTCCCTCAGACCTCACTTGATTCCTTGTGTGAACTTCATTTGAGTTTCTGCAGTTAGGAGACATTCAATCCTGCCGCTCCCGTGCTCCATACTGCCCAACATTCTCAGCCCTGTGTTCTCTCTCCATGCTTGGCCACGGCATCTTGCTGGTCACAGCCACACCAGCGAGGAGACTGGAGGGGACTCAGCTGACTCTCAGCCCTTAATGACTCACGGTGCTTCAGAAACTTCACCACCCGTGCTGTATGTCCTGGTAAGTAAACTATGTGGTCTAGCCCCAGCAAGTTTAAGTTAACTTTTGCACACAATACAAACACTTGCTGCTTTTTTGAGTCTTGCAGCAAGTTATTTCTGTAAACTCTTTGGATGTGTGGACAGTACTTTTGAAATTGTGGAAAGCATAACACCACCAAATGCCCTGCAGGTTTTGACAACCCGCACATGGACCAACTCCATTTCCTTGCTGGTGGCTGCAGGGGAAAGCAGACTGCAAGCCCAGGCAGCCAGTCCAATCCCTCACAAAGGCATCTCTGTTAGAGCCAGGGAAATCACCCCACAATCACCACAGCCAGAGTGAAGTCATCAGCCTTGGACCATGACAGTTTCAGCACTGATATATATTGAAGGCAGAATACAGGTTTTGATTTTACAAACGCCCTAAAATCTTTTCAGCATCAGTGCAGACACAGGGAGTCCCTTCTAGGCTCGTTAAACAATAGGCTTGTTTTCTTAGTTCACTTTTACAAAGTAAAATATTTACAAAAACAGCCCTTCCTACAGGGATGATTAGAGGATAGACAGTCTGAAGAAAACTCAGCTAGAAGAAAAGATGAGGTGGCATGTGGGAAGTGCAAAACAGAGTTCCTTTTAGTCTGTGTTGATGGAGTAGCTCAAGCCAGCAGAGAGCTGGGGTGCCCAGCTTTATCGTTTGTATCCCAGGCTTGCTGCTCCTGGTGGCCTCTTCATCCTGAAAAGCTGCAAAGGGACACCACCTTTTCCTAGGAGTTACTGAAAGGCTCAGCTGGAGAGCAAGTTCCCCTGAGTAGCCAAGATCAGTTAAGCTCTTTTACGCTGAACAAGAGACAACTTCAGAAATGCCCCTCAGCAATGGGAACAGCTGGGAGAGAGGGTGTGATACACTGTCTTACAGGGAGCTGCCCCAGGGCTGGCAGGCCATAGAGGGCCCTTGGGGACTGACAGAGGCTTCCTGGGACACAGACATCCACCACAGCCTTCATTTCTCTCTAAGCAGTCACAGACTGACAGAAACCACCTCTAAATTTTCTTCTTTTCACTAGAGAGCTACATTATGTGAGCTCAGGTCTGTTGCACTGATCCCTCCAGTAGCACTTGTGGAAAAAACCTTCCTAAAAGCAACCACTCAGCTCATTTCTGTTTCTTGTGCAAAAGCATACATTCAGATAGATTCAGATTTATCTCTACTTTTTCGTCAACTTCTTATTCCTCCTCTTATTGGCTAGCACATTACTGCCGGTATTTCCAGCAGCTGCCTATTCAGTGGTGAGGTACCACCTGCAGGCAGAACCATTCCCCTGGCAGTGCTGTATCAGGGGTGCCAGAACACTCATCACCAAAGCAGCTTTGAGTGAAACCTTCTCTTAAAGCTTCCTGTCATCCCATACACCCATGATCCTCTAACTCTGCTCTCTGTATTCCTGACCTATTTGTATATAGTGTGTCTTGCACATTTTCTCTGTGTGTATATGTTGTATGCCATATGTACACCTTGCAGCTGACTGAAATAACATTAAAATGATTTTTTATGATCAGTAAAAATGTCTTTAATATTCTTGAAGGATTTTATATTGCCATTCCTGAATTCAGTCATCTCCCAGGACAGATGCTGTGCAAGCAAAGGAAAGCTTTCTTCAAGCCCTCTTACAAAACACCAGAACATCGCCAAGGAAGGACGCAAATATTTCCTCTATGGTGTCTCAGATAAAATTGTTCATAAATACCAAAACTACCCACCCTCATTATACCTGCCCTCTGGGAAATAGGCTAAAAAACTTATTCCAGAGCAGCCATCAGATTCTAAATCCTTTCGGTCACTACCAATTACCAATATTGTTTGATTAAATACTAACAGCAAGTTATCCAGGTTTACCATCACACTCTAAAAATATCTGTGGGTTTGTTGGCTGGGGTTTTTTGTTATTCTAAAGAGTGAATTTTTTGAAACAGTACCAGTCAGAATGGAGAGTGGGAGGAGTCTGAATTAGCAATGTTGTTGTGTGCCCATTTGCAGTTTTCCAGGTCAGACACACTTCACAACAGTACAGTGACACCAGGAAAGTCCCTGCCTCCATGGAACAGCATTTTAGGGCAGGCAAGTAAAGCTGCACACCCTCTTACAGTGAGGGAGGTGATTAGATTGGTTGCCCTAATGAATATTACTGACAATTTCACCAAGTTAATTGTAGCATGAAGCTCTCTACAATATCACTTTGCTGCTTCCAGCTATACAAAACACTCACATGTAGTCTCTGATGCCTTTTCTGGCTCTATAAGGCCACTGGGTTATCATGAGTTTGGGGAATGCTTGTAAGGGGACATACATGTTTTTAATGCAAACAGCCACCTCGGTGCTCCACAGAAGAACAGTCTATCTACACATTCCTTTGCCTTCAACTGGTTGGGAGATTTTTCTGCATAACACCTAACAGTGCTAGCATCTGGGGGACAGCTGCAATAATAGCTGTTTCTGGCAGGCTGGTTACATCATTGCCAGCTGCTGCAGCAAACCTCGCAGCTGCTGTTCTTAATTGGGACTAAAATGTATCTTCATTGCTGCTCTTCACAGACAAAGATGGAGGAGCTATCTTCTAATTTTTTTTACTGTCATCAGCAAAAGGCAAGAGGCAAAGTTCACACATTGCCTGCACTTTCCCAAGGTGGCAAAATTATCATGTAATGAGATTTATAAAGGGCAGACAGACTTGTCTGAGGCTGGAGTCCATGAAGCTGAAGAGCTGACAGCATGAAGATAGAAATCTGCCCTAAGCCCTGTTGCCCTGGGTCAATTCTCAGAATGCCCTGAAGGTAGCTGCCCTTGGGCACAGAAACCCATCAAGGGTCAAGAGTGATCAGGTGTTGCTCTGCCAGAGCAGCAAGAAAGGGTGAAAACCAAAGTGTGTTGGACTTCCAGCCCCTAAAACCCTACTTTCAAAAGGCTCTCACTTTCCAGTTTGATCCCACCCCAAGACAGCTGCAGCCAGTGCTCTGCTGTCATCTAGATTCAACTTCCTTCAAAATAAGAAGTGCCATTGCATTACCACCCATGAAACTAAAAACAGAAAAAACCCTACACATATGCAAATGATTATGCATAGCTGTCTAAAGTTCTTAAGAGATTGCATGGAAAAGAGACATGGAAGTTTCACAGATTTTCAGCATGACTCAGGGGGCATCCAAACAGTAAATGTGACTCATGGACTGTGTAGGCACGTACAGGTATGTGGGTAGGCTTCTGGAAGCCATATGGTTTCCTGCAGGAGCTGAATATCAGCACGGTGGTGGGGAGAAGAAATGTGACGTTTATCACATAACAAGCCACTTAGGCACTGTCTGTCCAAGAACTGCTAATGGAGTGGAGCCTGGTGAGGGCTGGCTCCCACCAGTACTGCAGAATAGCATGGCTCCTCTAAAGAGCAGGATCTATTTACAGGAAACTCTTTGGAGCTCAATGAAATTTAAGGGCGTGAGAGGTAATTATATTCCAAAATAATTTGATTTTGTTGAAACTGGTCTTTGAAGAACTCTCTACAGGAGGCCACAATCTGGCAGAAAAGTAACATTATGTGGGACCCTGGCAATATTTAGGCTTTAGGAAAGCAGCTGGAAGCAATTTCATCTGAACTCTAAGAATGTTTAAAAATCCACAGCCAGGCTTGGATCCAGAGCAGGAGACCTACCCCACAGAGCCAAAGAGGTTGTACCTGCTTAGCCCTGTCTAAATGTGCTATGGAATACTGTAAATATTCATGTGTACTGCTCCAGTCAAAGAAGGGGCATGCTGCAGTTGCCAGTTCCTGGCACTGGACAGTGCACAGACCCACTGTCCACTGAGGATGAGAGAAATATGCAAATCTTCTACATCACCAGAGAAATCCATGCCCACCCTCTGCCCTTCCCAAGAGCCACAAGAATTTACAAGGTTGTTCTCCTTCAGGGGGAAGGAACAAGGAGGTAAAAGAGACATGGATCTTGTAATTTTGCACAAGTAGCACGAACCAGGGCAGACACTTGTTACCCAAATGGGAACTACACATGATAAATATACACTGTCCCTTCTTATTGACAGCTGTAGCCTGTCTTATTTCCTACAAGACAAAAGCAAAATGAAGGAAAAGAGTGGATGTTTTTCCCCAATATTCTTCCTACAGCAAATTCTTCCCCCTCTCTGGAGCCCCAAAAGAAATTGAAAAGGAGGGGTTAAATAGCAGCTACAGTTATGACCCTCAAACGATTATTTTTAGGTAAAAGTCAATATCAATGCAACATAGCATCTGGTGGGCATGGTATACTTGCTCCTGCAGCTTCAGTCTCAACTCTGATACGAGCAGGAAACAGGTGAAAAAAAAAACCAGTATAGATTCATATTTATTCTGTCAGCCAAAGTTACCTAAGGACAGGAGGTTTGCATCCAGCTTTGGACCTCATGGGCACAGAGTATCAGGAGATGGGACTGAGATATCTTGCCCGTGCTCACAGCAAACCTAATCTGCTGCAGGGCTGGGGTCGCACCTCCTCTGCACAGAGCAGCTTGTTTGAGTCCCTTTCCAAAGAAGATTTACACCAAAAATGGGTTCTGTTTTGCCCAAAAGTATGAAAAACCTAGAGAAAGCCAGTGTAGTGGGATGCAAATCTCCTTTTGAGATCTGTACTTAAAGAGATAATTATTCAGGGACATTTGACCAAGGGTACTTCCATCACTATGGCTTTCACAGTGGAAAACCCCTTCCCACAGTGGAGACATCTGCAGGTAGCATAGGGTTATATTCTGTTTGGGGGGTGAGAATTTTGCTGATATATATAGATGAACTTATACTATTCAGTCAGTGCTGGGTTTACATTATAGCAGATTCAGTCAAGTAAAAGAGACAGAGACAACCATCTTGATCTAACAACACACGAGAAAAACTGGAGTGACAGAAATAAAATACTAGTCTCTGGGCTGTCAGAATATCTATGCTGATGTGGGAAGAGCCAGGAAGACAGGAAAGGGAGAGCAGTCTACAAAAACTGCAGTGAACCATCAAAGTTCACTTCCAAAAATTATTTGAAAACTATGGACACTGAATAGTGAGCCCCATGTTCAGCAGCTGATTAAGGTGCCTGTCCACTACATTGTGTTGACCTCTGCAGGAGCAACATTATCTGCTTTCAAACATATTGCTGATACTATTTTAGCAGAAGCCTTTTGGTAGATTGCTGCTCCATCTTTTAGTTAGATGTAGAGAATATGAATTAGAGTTCCCTGTACAACTACGGCATCTCATGACTTTAAAATTATAGGGCAGTTAAGCTAAAAATGGAAATATTTTCTCACCTTCCAGAGATTTGCCAGATCTGCTTGGACATGACCTGTCTCCCAGCAGTGGGCAGGGAGGAATGAGGGCAGTACTCAGTGGCAGGAGTACTTCTGCTGTGAGAGAAAGATGCTGGAGTTACCCCTATGCCATGTGTGCACTCCTTGCCCTGCCCCAAAAAGGGCTGTTTCCTGGCTGCTCACACACCTTGCAGGTGTCTTGGTCACCTACCACCTGAACCAGTTTATATCCAGGACACTACAGACACCAGCAAAAACAAAGCAGGCAGTTCCCAGCAGTATGTGGAGTATAAACCCCTGTGCAGGTGGTACATCCAGGTCATGGTGCATTTCAAACTTCATTCTTGACTTGGCAAGTTCAAGCCTTTCAGAAGCAAGTCAAGCACTACTAACTAGGCAAGCCCTGAAAGTCTTACATAGCTTTTAGATGCTAATCTTTCCCCAGTATCAGCAATTAATTTTAATTTAACATAATAAAGTTGTCTCTAAGAGCTTGAACATAACTGATCATGAAATAAACATAATCTAATTCTATCTCCCTGATACTCAAATTATCTGCACAAGCAGCTGGGTCCCTGCCTTCATTGGAAGGGCAGAGCACTGAGCTCTAACCCATGGCTGGGACATTCCCTAAGGAACAACCGGGCAAGCTACTTCATCCCAAGTGTTAGAGACCTCCTCAGTCCAATGTGGATCTACTGGAGGGGTTTCACTACAGCAGCACAGCTCAGGAAGAGCAGGATTAGAGGGTCAGAAGTTTTTAAAAGAGCGCTCAATGCAGGTTTAGGAGGTCCCTGTTTGGAGGTTCAGGTCCAGGTCATATTTCTAGGTGCCTTTCCCACCACGAGGAAAAGCGAGAGCAATGCCAGGCTGTGGTCAAAAGGCAGTGGGCATGCTGGGATCCTCCCTAGGGGTTCTGTGGGCAGTTCAGGTTTGCCTGCACCTCACCGCTACTGGGAGCAGTCCAGCAGACACCTTCCAAGTGGTCAGGCTGGCATGAAGTGGAAGCCAAGTCTGAATGCAAGGCTGGCAGGGCACAGAGCAGGTTTCTGGGGGACTCCATTAACTCCAGGCTATTCCCTTCTGCACTCCCAAGTGGTGAATCAGGCTGGGGGGACAGAGCCCTGCAGACACCCCAAGCCCTGCTTCTGTACAGAATAAAAAGCTGTGTGAGTGTCTGTGCAAGGTGTTGGCACTATGGCTTTGTGTGCTGTGGAAAGGATCAGAGGAGTCTGTGATGTGGGCTCAAGATTTCTTCAGCAATCTCTGTGGCAGGTTAATTGCTGCTGATTACAAACGCAGCGCAGTCTTGCTAATTTGCAACACAGGACAACAGCCATTTAAGAGAGCAGTGCTGCATCCAGCTCCTCAAGCATAAAATTCTCACATTATTGAATAGCATGATAGGAGGCTGTTTAGGAAACGAATAGCACACAGGTCTGGTAAGGGCCAGGAGGGATTAGGAAGTAGAGAGCTACTTAACTACTAACAAGATGTTACATTCCATCACCTCTTTTGCGGTGGCAGTTTACTCTCAACAAAGACCAGGACTCTGCTGTGCAAGGCAGGGCCGGTGGAAGAGGTGCTATGCCATACCTTCTGTGCTCTTTGGTACCTGCTGAGGAGCCCAAGGGGCAGCTGAACTTCTGGGTTGTCTCACATCTACTGGGTATCAGTCCCGGCCCTGGATGTTGGCAGTGCAGGGAGCAGGAAAGGGGCAACCTGAGAGGCTAAAGGGCTAGACCAAGGTCACCCAGCAGAGCCACGAGCAAGGCTCTGTCGAAGTGTGTGACCAAGATCTGGACATGGTGCCCCAAACTCGCCATGGGGCAGGGGCAGTTCACTTGTATCTAGACACCAAAGTTTCCAGCCTTTCTGCAAAACAGCCCTTCAGGTAACACCCTTTGAGATTCCAGCAGAGCAAAAGAGCTGCAACTCTTCATTCCTCCAACAGCTCTGCCAGAAGGAGACAAAAGGAGAATGGGATGAGGCCAAGCTCCAAAGACAGAGGCAGGAGACATACATTATCTGTGTTTTGGTACCCTGGACATACGTTCAGACAACATTGACATGACACACTTCCACTTCACCTTGTGAGCAAAGATATTTCCTGTCTCTAAGAGAAGAGCCATCACACTTGTATACAATATTTGACTTAGTTTTTTATTCTAATAATAAATAATTGTTTTATATAATACATAAAGCTGTGGTTTGTAGCAAATCTGAATTTTACACTATTTTCTTTCATTCAAATGTCATGATGTTGCACATGCAACTCTGCAGCATGCAGACTTTCTCACTAAGTTTATATTGCCCTCTCCCAGAGAAACAGGAGCAAGAGGAGCTCTACTGAGCTGCAGATTTCTTTGTGGCTGTCCCTGATGGATGATGGTGACATAAGCTGGCTGTCTTGGGGATTTCACATAAGCTGAAGCTTGGAAGGCTGAGCTACACAGAAGCAGCGTCAAAGCACCCAGAAGCCCAAAATAGGAAGGAGAAGGAGGCAAATGGACTGAAGTGGCTCAGAAGCAGTAGATCTGGACAGCAGATTAAATATAAATTGCTGTGAATGTAGGATTGGTCTAACCCAACCCAGCAAGACAGATGAGATATCCTGCAGAGGACTGCAAGCACAGAGAGCAGAATGCTCATAAGTGAAAATACAGTCTATGGATATCTCCCCAGTTCCCCGTGCAACCAAAACAAGAAATTGCAAATCAAAGCCTCATTCAGTTAAAAACAATTAGTACCAAAAGTATTTTGGGGCAATTGGAAGAGAAGTTTTGAAGCAGTAAAGCAAAGGTGACAGTGCCCAGAAAGGAAAGAAGTTAAGTGAGTGCAGAGGGTCCTGAAAGCACCTTCTACACCTCAGAGAGATCTGGATTGACACACAGATGCACACACAGCTTGCACAGATCATATGGGACTTAAAGTATAGTTTCAATCTCCATTACAGTCATGCTAAGGTTACTGAAACCAGAATCAAAGGTGTGCAGCTGCAGAACCCCCTTTAGGGACAGATCATCAACCTCCAGGTGACAGGGAAAAAAACCCAAATACAAGAACCCAGGAATGAAAATTCAAGCTTTGACTTGCTAATATATCCTCCCAGTGTGAAGCCGCGGCAGCAGCATGCAGGTGTGTTTTCTGGATGTGTGTGGAGGGGGCAGGGGTGAAGTCACTGAACTGCTGCTGTCACATTCAGGGATGACTGGCAGAGTTCAGGAAGAGGAAGCGTTCATCACTCCGACGAGCTGTATGCGAACAGCGAGGAGAAGCGCTGTCACTTCATTGCTAAATCCAAAACAACACATTCACCTTTAATCTACTGCATTTTAAAAAGCATTAGTCAGACGAGGCACATGACGCTGGTTACCCCAGAAGGAACGGTAAGTAAAGCTTAGAGGCTCCTAAGCAGTTTATAGGCTATATGTTATGCTCGAGTGCCTCCTCTTAGTAAAAACCCGTGAAATCCTTCATCTCCAACACCTTCAGGAGCAACAGAACTGACAACCAGACACGCAAGAAGCTGACGCACGTCACAAGGTCCGCACCCAGCAGACACAGCACCTTGCAGCAGAGCAGATGTCCCTGCAGGGCAGTCCCACCATCAGCGCAGGCACGGAGGCACTTGAACATCTTTCTCGTTACCTCTTCCTACATCAGCATGTGATACCTCCCGGACCTCCGGGACTATATGTCTGTCCCTATTCTACATACCACAGTCACTCTGGACTCTGTGGTTCACTGCCCCTGAGATCAAAGGAATTTATATCTGGGTGAGATCCTCCGTAAGCAGGTAAAAACATACGGTCATAAAAGAATGATAAAGAAAATAATCCTAGTAGGAACTGCGGGAGAACTCCCAGCAAGGAACTGGCTCCTGCCTGACGCCTCTGTTGGGGATGGCTGGACACAATTCCCTTTGCAGATCAACGGTATTCATATGTAAATCAAAAGCTGGTTCAAAGGCTTCTGTTGAATTCTTGATTCCCCCTGACTCTGGCTTTCAGTTTTTTCTTTTTATGCCAAGAGCTTAGTCAGAAGTCTTTTAAATCACTGGAAACATCTCAATTATATTATTAACCAGATTGTGAATATCTGCAAACTGCAACAAGGGGAGTCTTTGGCTGCCCAAGTTTCAGGGTATGGAGGAAGCTTGTATGCTATTAATTTTTAGCTAAATCTGACAGTGAGGAAGCTAAAACCAGCTGTGATCGTCTCTGCCAGTTCCTCCAATGGCACAGCAGCCATGAAAGTTGCACTGTGCCCACACAACTACATGCACCCCATGGTTATGTGGGGAGGTTTGAATCCCCTCTGTTAAGGGAAGGAATTGCACAGGAGGTGGTTTTTGCATCCTTAGAGGCAACTTAGCAAGGCCCAAAAATGCTTTGTTCCGCAGGCGAGGCTTCGCAGGAGTGCCCCATCACCTGATCCGCATGAATAAGCCTTTTCCTGTTTAAACTCCACTCTCAGCTGATGGACCGTGAACTGCTGAGCCCCAACTGAAAGGGCAGGGCCGAGCGAGGCTGGAGAGCACAGGAGTGAAGCTGTCACCAGCCCAGGGCAGGAGAGCAGAGATTTATCTGCCTGGGAAGCAGAGACAAAGGTGAGGACAGTTACAGAGGCAGGGTGAAGAGAGCGCACAGAGAGGAGCCTGCAGTGCCACAGGATGCCCCCTCAGAGGGACACATGGTGACAGGTGCTCCAGCATACAGTGACAGAGCTTGTGAAAAAGGAATGGATAAGAATAAATTATTATCAATTGTTCATGTGCTAATTTACAACAAACCTCTAAGAAACCTAAGAAACATGTATCTGATCCCAAATTCCCAATTTCAAAAGGCAAATTTATCAGGTCTAGGAAATGAAAAATCAGCTGAGTTGAGGAATTTAAGTGGAAGAAAATGTTTTAAACTGCTCTGGGACTTGTTTCTCATGCTAAAGAGGTCTGGAGCAGCACTGCCAGCCAAAGTCCCCACTGAACCACCTCAGAGTAGCTGGAGCATGCAGAGACTCCCAGTAGAATGGAATAGGGAATAGAAGCAGAGATACTAATACCTGACAGGTCAAAAGCATCTGGTTATCACCTGCGGCAATCCTCAGACCTAATGACACCTCACAGGAGGCATTAACAAACAGACAAGTTTATTCATCTACATGAGAAAAAGTAGATCAAAGAGAGAAGGGAGGGACTTTCTACAGAGAAAATGGGGTAAATGCTAATTCCAGGATGGCCCCAAGCCAAGTTAACTCTTTGCCTTACTTTTCAACAGAAAAACAATGTCATATGACAAAACCAAGATGACTAATAGGATAAACAACTACTGTAATTCACCATTTTTTCAGCCCAGAGCAGGGGGAAAAAGCAGTTTTGCATACTGGACATATGCTGACATATGAAGCTGCAGAAATAGCAATATTTGAACACATCTGTGAGATTAGCATACAACCATATAGCAAAGCAATATCAGTTCTCAAGAAGGGAGAAGTGATGAGGTAAAGTTGAGGCCTGATAGCTTAACTGCAGTGAAAATCCAGATCTTTGAACAAATTTTGGAATAGTACAAGATAATGAAGAATACAATAACATTAAATTGTGGACTCTGCAAAGAAGAATTTTGTCAGACTTTGTTCTTTCTTCCTTTGAAAATCAAATGAAGACTTAGTGCTCATCCCTTAATTCTTAAGAGTAGTAGCTGATGTGTCAAAGGGAGACTAGGAAACTGAAGATGCTTCTGCTAAAAAACAAGGCACTGAAAAAGTAGAGAAGGCAAGAGAAAACAGTGTTGAGAGGCACAGGATGAGCCTGAAGAGGAATCACTACCATAGGTCTGTAAGGGTCTACCATCAAGTTTGATATTTTATATTTTGTTTGTGTGTCTGACACAAGAGAAGTTTGCTGCTTCCATTGAAGAGATCTGAATTAATTTCATCAGACATGAAAGAGCACACCAGTGGTAAAGCAATCTCCTTCAGCAAGGGCTAAATAGGTGGATAGTTCAGGCTGCAAAAACACAACAGAGGTGCCCACACTCCTGTCTAGAGCTGACCAGAGAACAGGCATAGGAGGAAACAGTTATTTCAGCCACTGACAGCAGCAGTGGCTGGGCTGGTTGGGGTACACCTGGTGGGCATCTGCAGCCCTTCCACCACTAGGACAGCAGGCCAAGAAGCCAAACTTATTTCCAGAACAAGAGGGATTTACATGTGAAGAGCAGCAGACAAGGCAAGGTAGTGGTTACAGTTACACAGAGCCACCCACACCAGCAAAGTCATCCCATTCCCTAGAAACACAGCTCTCCTCTCTCCGTCTGCTCCTCCCCATCCACGTGTGGGCAGAGTTTCACTTCAGGCTGTGCCAAAGTGCTTGTATGGCCACAGTACCTGCAGCAGCACCAGAAGGGCTGGGAGCTGGCAGAGGTGCTCTGATGTTGCCAGGGCAGACCCCTTGGTGACAGCAGGTGCTCCAGGAGCAGCAGCTCACAAGTAATTCAGGAGCATTTCTAGCAGCATTAGTCATCACCCTTGCCCTGGCATATTCTGGGCTGTCTAGCCAAGTTAATGACACAGACATTGCTTCACAGTGGTCAAATCTCTTGGCTCATAAAATAGTAGTTGGAAAGTTGGAGTTTCCTGCCTTTCATAAAAGCCAGGAGCCCTTCACTCTCCAGCTCATTCATGGAAGATAAAAATCTCTTGGCACAAACTCTTGCCTCACTTGAAGGGTAATTACATTGTTCAAGCTCTGCAGAGCACTTAATACATCCCTCCCTTGTTAATCTCCAGCAAAAATTGTGACTGACATGGTTGAATGTCAGCCAGGCACCACCAGTTAAGATGCAGAGGAGGTTCTTTACCAGTATGCTCCTCTCCTCTCCCATCTCCACAACCAGCAACATACTGTGGGATTGCACAAACCCAGCCTGTCATCATCATTCTGCCCTTTGCATCTCTAACCTGCCTCATCCACCACTGAAGACATGTCCACAGTCTTGCAGTACCAAAGAAGTCAGGAACTTGTTCAGAAAGTGTGGGAACAGCAGTAGGACCCAAAAGGTGCCATGGCTGGGAGCAGGAGACAGAAACATCCATATATCAGGAAAACGCTCCCAGAACCATCGTGTGCCTGTAAGCACTAAAAGTGTCTTGGCCTTCTGGTTTTCTTAGGGACTACACACAGCACTGGAGAGAGCCAGCCAGCAGCAGGTGTGTCCTTCTGTTCTGCAAGATAATGGCACCACTCCACTGAAGTCAGTACAGTTCAAAGAAATTAAGAAGCACAATTTTAATTAAAATTATAGACTAACAAACCAGGTTCCCAAGGGACATGAAAATACCCATTGCTGAGCCTTCACAGCTAGGCTAATTGCACAGCCAGGAAATTAACAATCTTTGGTTTGAAACAACTGTGGGAACAGTGCAGCCATCTCTGCATCTCCTTCACAGACCAAACTTCCCAACATGCTTGCCTATCTAGTTCTCCCCTCATGGCTTGCTGTAGGTATTTACCAGCTGTTTCCTATCACTATTCAACTAATGCAGTCACACAGACTATCCAGTCGACATCCTAAAGCTGAATCCCCTTGGTAGCCACGCTCTTACCCTGTGAGCCTGCCGAGCTCATTTAAAGCTGCTGCTGCCTGCTAGTGGTGCAGTGCTTTGTGCCAGGCCAGTAGTGGAAAAGCCTTTTACTATCTTAATTTACACTCTTATGTAGAAGTGTAGTCAGTCATGCTGTGCCTCTGTAATTCAGAGTTATGGAACAGAGCTCAAAACCAGTCCTACAAAGGGGTTTGATCTAAGCAGGGCCACTCTGTGTGCCCTGCACCAGTCCCAACAGCACCACAGTGAGAGCAGGAGCAATAACCCTGTGGGTTTTTGCTCCACCAACACTAGTTCTTTTAGAGGCTGAACATTATTGTAATGCACTGCCAAATTATAACAATAAGGGAAAAAAATCAGTACCTCTGTTCTATTAGGCAGTTACAAGGACATCTGATATTGCTCATTCTGTTTTTTGTCAAGGTAGTGAAGAGCTCTTGCACTCCTCCTACAAGTGCCCAGAGCTCACCACGCTCTCAGCAAAGTCTAGTTAACAACACTAACCTGGCACCACCTCCACACTCAGGAAGGAGAAATGAGCTTTCTCCAGCCTTCCCTGGTGCTGCCCACACCAGGTCTCTCCAGCTCTTGACAGTACAGGACATAAGTAGAGAGGTTGCATTCTGTTTGAGAAGCTGATCATCTGCAGGGTCCAAGCAGCAGGACATTTCACTGTTGCAGTGGGGCAGCTCACTGGAGGACACTCTGGTCACCAGCTGTATGTGCCTGTAGGGCTTCACTCTCAGTCATTCTATGCCTTCAAGCATCAATCCCAACCTGTACCCCTCAAAGCTGGCTATGCCTGTGATACCAGACATAGCTTTAACTCTGCCAGGGAAAAGAAGGGAGTCACACTGAAATACATAGATTAATTCTGTTCCCAATGTATAAACCCAGCAATTTGGGACAAATTTTCTACCTCCCGAGTCCTGTCCCTCAGCAATGTTTCAGTTTCTGTTGTTTAATAGTTTCCATTCCTCATGGTCACAGTGAACAGTGCTGAACAGCTGGGGAAACAAATTTTGGAAAGGATGCAGCGGTGATCAGAACACAAGCTTTCCCTGGGACAGAACTACTGTTGGTAATGTGGTAGGTGGACAGTCAGAGACACAGAGCAGAGACACCCCTGTCCCACCTATTATTGCAGAAGAGCACCCTGCAAAGGCAGAGAGGAGCTCAAGGATGCCCAAAGGCTTCCTTAGGAAACAAAGACAAGGAAACTCAGTAAACAAAACCTCTCTGCAGTTCTGTAGTGTACTTGTTGCAGCCTGTCATGGATCAGGGAATGGAGGGTCCCACCTGCTCCATCTGGGGCTCCCTGCGTGGAGGAAAGATTAGCACTATTGCAGCAACAGCCAGAAACCAAAGCAAGCTGGCCCCCTGCGCCCCAAACAGGCCTGAACCTTTTCACAGAAAGCTAGGACAGGGGGAAATTGGACACTATAGCTTGGCTTCTAAATCTATGATCTTCCTTTCACTTGGAGCAGCAGTTACATAAATACTTCTTGGAAGACAAGCGTGTGCTGTTCTTTCAGGAGCCAGTAGGCAGATGCACATGCAGCATTTGGGCCAGAGCAAGGGTTTGTCCTGGGTAATCTCTTCCCCTGCAAGCACCATAACATTTCTCTGTTGTGCTGCCCATTAATTCCTTGCATCACTTGCCTTGGACTCAGCAGGAATGACCTTGACAGAGACCTCTGGAAACATCAGGGTAACAAACTGATCTGTGTTTGTTGTTTTTGGAAAAAGAACAATCTTGAAAAATAATAAAACCCCACTTTAATAGAGAAGTTTAGGTTTATATTCATGTCTCTTAAAGTAATTGTGCTCACAGAATTACATATTTCAAAGTATCTTTGTTCTTCTAGTTCCCTTACTCCAGCAGTAGCTATAATTCAGCTAGCATTGCAATGAGTTAACACCAAAATATATGTCTAGTGTCAAACTACCACATCTCCCAGAGAACCAGACAGATTCAAATAGGTGTTTTTTTCAAGTGACATATTTCTCCTGTAAGTAACTTTTGATGTGGAAAGTTATTAAAAACAAGTTTTCATATGTAAATCCACATTAATATCTTCTACTCCTAGCCCCAATTCCCCTCTCAATTTTTATCTGAAGTAGCAATTCGCTGGCATAATCAGTGTGATTTGATTCTGGTTTGCAGTACATGAGAAGAGAACAGGTAGAGAAACATCTTTGAGTTGCATCACCAAAAGCTTCCTGATTTACTTCTTACTAGAAACACAAAAATAAGAACCTCATGAGTACATTCAATAGCTTTTCTATCAGCTGACTTTAAAAAACACAACAGGATCATACTGGTTCACAGTGGAACAAATATTAAAAGTAGCACCTAGAAAATACACTTCATTAAGTGCATGGTAATAATAATTAAAACATGACTCAGTGTCCCAGACAGTAAAAAACCAAATAAAACCAACCACACAGCCATTGAAACCAACAGGAGCTACAAGACTCATTACCTCTGAAGGTGGATGCTCTTAGAGACCACCAAGCAGGTGTTCAAAGCCAGCAGGGGACGCAGGTCAGGAGACTGTACAATTGGCAGTCTCAAAACAGACAACTTTGAGTCAAGACCTTGTATCACCCCTCCCAGCCATGGCCCTTTGGGGCCTGCAGCATCAGAGATTGTACCCCTGCCTTCCTACAGCAGTATCATTTGTTGCCTGCCCCACTTCAGCCCCCTTTCCTTCTGACTTGCAGGGTAGAGCAGATTCTTCTAAAGTCACAGCATCTGTGAATAAGGGTGTCCTTTAATGTGAAGCCATAGGTATCATGTCTCTTCTCTGGAAGTAAAGAGATAGAGACAGCTCCTTCATCAAAATGCCTTTGTACAAGACCATCAGGATTCCTGCTCCCGGAATTTGGCCAGACCATTCTATGTCTTAAAATTGTTTTCCAGATGACATGCACTTGCTGAACTGCTGTCCTTTGTAGATAAAACAGGTTTACTCAACTGTTCTGAGCACAAAAGTAGCTGCATTATCATCTTTTAGAAATCTTCTGACATGGCTTTTTCATGGAAAATGCCTTTATGTAATCCACAGTAAGGGCTTTTTCTTGCTTTCCAAAGCAATAGCCTATAGTATATCTCTGTGGTTGAAAAATAAGGTCAGCAAAAATTGGTGTACACAAAAGTAAATCAATCTTATTCATACTGAAATGTTTGCTGCTGTACCTGTGCACATTCATACAGGTACCAACACACTCCTCCAGTTACTGATAAAGAGAAAAGCAATGCACTGGGGTGTTTCAAAGAATTTTTATAAAAATAAGCCTTTCCCAGAGTCAGAAGGATTCTCCAGGATTAAGTTTGAAGAACACACAAAATAAGGCTTTCTTTTGGACTGCTTGTCAATTGCCTTTAATTTTTGCCTGCCTCCAGTCACACAGCTGTGCTGCTTCCAGAAGACTCAGCAATGCCCTGGGCACAACCTCAGCAATTGCTGTGCTGGTGGAGACAGATCTTGGGGGTCACCAATGCCTGTGGTCACGCAGCAGGTCAGGGCAGCTGCTGGGTTTGGGCTGCTCTCCCCAGAGGCCCAGCAGGACAGGGCAGCTTCCATCAGCTGTGGCAGGAGACTGCCAGAGTATTTTGAGCCTGGCCCCATCAATGGAGGTAGTAACTGGTATCATCACGCAGGAGCTAGAAGTAGGTAGAAAGAGAAGCCTTGTGTGGGTGGTGAAAAAGAGGCAGATTAAGGAGACAAGGATCAGAATCTGCAAATCACGCAAAACCAGTTCTGTGTCAAGCAGGGAATAATTAGCTTACTCTTTTTCTTCTAGACAAGCAGCACTGGTGTTGATTTAGAAACTCATTTTCTGACACCAGGTGAAGCTGAGCACCCTTCAGGATGTTTTGCTTTGAATTTTCAGTGATTTTAGTGCAGAGTTTTGCCATTCCCTGCATATTGATGTGGCACTGCAGAGGGATGGTAGCCATTTCCTCCATTGCATATCCAAACCTACTGTCAAAAAGAGGGCCTCAGAGATGGTCAGTGCCTGGGGACATAGTTTAAGACAGTTCTAGTGACAGACACCAGCACCAATGACATCCAGAAAAGTTCTGTGAGTTGAAGAATGTAATTTATTCCCAAGAAAAACTTTAGTCTAAGGATTTAGTGTAATTCCTATTATCCTGTTAATTCCTTGGATTTTTCTTCCACACAAGACTTTTCTACTATTACATCTGTACAGCTTTGAAGTGGGATCCAGGAACAAGACACAAGGAAGAGAGATATCTGGAGCAAATCCCTGCTGTAGCAAAGCACCAACTAAACCCAACCCCTTGGCAGAGGAGCTCCCCGTTTTTGGATCAATACAAGCCTGTTATTTCTGCATTACTGCCTAGGGCTCTTTCTTGTTAGAATGAGACATTTTCTGAAGCTGCAGTTACACCCCACACAAAAGTTGTCAGTCCAGGCTGTAGCACAAACCACACCTGCTCTTTATGGGCTTGGCCACCACCAAGCCATGACCAGACTGCATCAATCTGTGTTCAGCTGGCCACAGCACCAAGTATAGTTAGTTCTGTTGGTCAAGCTGGAAAGTAAAATCTCAGTATTAAGAGCCAGAAGTTCCAGCCTTAGACCTTCTAAGCACAGTACACATTGCCAGCATCAGATCTGAACACTCCCCTCTTGGCTGCTGGGGAAGACCCATCCTACCCAGGCACTGCCCCTGTTCCCACATCACAACAAGAAGGCAGCAGCTGTTCACTCTCTGTACCTCCAGCACAAGAATCCCAGTTTCTGCAGTGCTTGTTTTTAGGAAATGTGGGAAGTAGATAAGTATCCCAAGCATAAATAGGCACAGCAGGGATTGGAGGACTTGACTACCTGAACCTCTGCAGAAATCAACTGAAAACAAAACCAAAGAGCCTTTCCACTTTTCCCTGTGTGCTAAGAGTGGAAATGGAAAGACTCATTGCATCTTGCCACACATCAGAGAGGACAAAAATCATCCTGCATTTAGAAAAGCTAAAGACATTCAGAGTTGTTTTGAGAATGAAATTGCTCCAACTCAGGAGAGGGGAAGAAAAAAAAAGACAAGCAGCCATTATTCTGTCTGCACAGGACTTATTTAATAATCCAGTGTCTGCAAATCATAACTTGAAAACTTTCCCTGTCATACAGCATGCCAGACCACAGCTACATAAAATAGAGAAAACCTGTTATAACTGACCAGACGCATTGGAAAACTGTGGAAACATTGCCTCAGGCTGCAAGGCCCTTTCCTGTGGAAAGGGTATTTTGCAATTGTCTGTTCCTTGCTGACAACCAGCACTCCTACTTTCTGGGTTTCATAAAAAAGGCTTACATATAGGCTGTTCAAAACTCCAAATGCAAATATAGAAAATTTTCTTGTTCATTATTCTGATTTATTCATCTCTCCTACCTCACACATCAGACACTGAAGAGAATGAAAACTCAAAAGTATGGAAATAATGAATGTGCAGAAACAGGATGCCACATGTCACAGAGGCACCATCACTGGATTCTCCATATAATCAGGGCATCTTTCACTAGCATGTGAAAGATAATGCTAGAAGAGTGCTTTAGAACAATTTTGTCACTATTACATCAATACTTATTATTCTTTAAGCAAAGTAGCACTCTGTATAAAACATTTTTCTTAATACCTTGTAAGACATCAAGTAAATGAGCAGATATCTGTGACCGAACATCAGAGCTGCAAAATCTTATGAAAACCTATAAAGGTGAAGCCTCTGTGCAGTGCTCCCTCACTCCCCAGGCTGCTGCCTTCAAGTGTAACCAGCACCTCTTCAGTGAGGCTGCCCCTCTCCTGCCCCACAGCCCCTCCTGTGCTGAACTGCCACCCCCAGGGCTCTGCTCTGCTCCTAAGCTATCTTCATCAGTGCACACCACTTCGGAATGGGAAGGAGCCAAGACTTCTGAGCTGCCAGCAAGTGTGCTGAGGAGCTCATGGACGTACATGGCACATGATTGCCTTATGGTGCAGTATTTCCCTGCATCTTGACTGCAGTAAAAATAGATGTAGTTTTCCCACTGCATTCCTAAGTCACACAGCACAGAGGATGTAAGCACCGACAGTTTTCATGAGGAGGTTTCTGGCAGAAGATTACAGTAGTCAATATAGGAAGATTTTGGTCAAACAACTGGAGTTTTAGGGCATGACTACAGAGAGGAAAACTACCAAAGACTTTAAAGGGCAGCATTATTTCCAGAGCATATCCTAGCCACTGTTTCCATGTGCTTTGCTTGTCAGATCAGAGTAGGATTAAAGCAACAAAGTGGGAAAAAGCAGCAGGGGACCGGAGCTAATAAGGGCCTGATTAACTGAGCTGGAAGGTGACTGGCTAACCTGAAAGCAACGCAGCATTTTGAAGTGTGAGAGGGGTAGCAAAGCAGAAACAGTGTCAGGAAACATGGGAGTCTTCACCAGGGCAGGAAAAAGAGCAGAACCAAAAATGTGCAGAAGGTAACACCCATGACATCTCACGGTGGTTGCACAACAAGCCACCCACCACCATATACCCTTGAGAGAATTATTGTGCTGCCATGAGGGACAGGTTCTCCCACCTGCAGAGCAGCATCTACAGCAACGCAGGAAGGCAAAGATAAAAAGACATTTGACAGTAACTTATGTCAGCAAAATCTGAGTCAAGTTTCTGTTTTCACAAGGCTATTGCTATATAGTGCAGACTTGCAGATTTCTTCAACTTATTGAACCTCATTCTGAGCCCCAGTTCTGTCCTCCAACACACTCACTGTCAGTCTGGCATGCTCCACTCCCTCACCTGTGACCCAGACTTCTGATGGAGCCACAGTGGAGACCCAGACCTGGAGCAGTGCTCCCCACTGCTGGCAGAGCAGTGCTTCACACTTGGGCAGCAGCAGCATTTGTAACATCTCAAAGCTTTTAAATACTTCAGCAAAAAACAGCTTTGTACCACTCATCAGAAACCAAAGCACAAGTCCATATAGTGCAATCACAGGCAAGACCTAGAGGTATTAAGAGTTAAAAAAGGGAACACTCACTAGTGTGCACAGCTAAAAGGGAGCGCTCCTGCCCCAGTTCAGGAGCTGCCAGGACCAGCCTGGCTGTCACCCAGCACTAAACTGTACCACAACCCAGACCCCTTTCAACAATTCCTCACTTATCCCCTCTCAGCAAACATCCACCCATAGACCTGCCCACACCCAGCTCATTCACAGGTCACAAGCAGCCGATGCCCGAGCCAGCTCCAGCACAGAGCTGGGCCACTGCTGTCCTTCTTTCAGGGAGAAGAGGGAAACCTCTTGCTTTCTCGGGCAAAGCAGACCCTTGGCAAAGCAATAGGGGCAGGGAAAATTCAGAGCAACACAGATGCGAGGAAACCTCTTACACAGCAGAATCTCAGGCAGCTCCAGACCACAGGGCCAGCTTGCAGCAGCACCAGCAGCCAAGCAGCTCTGCACAGCCCAGGGAAAGCTGAACCCAAATACAGAGAAAAAAACAGACTTGCTGGTAGCACAAGAAAATCCTCACAGCCGCTTCCAGCTCGTTGGGGAGAGAGCCTGGCAAAGCTACACAGCCCAGGGCCAGATGGGGAGGTGGAGCAGGGGAAAGAGACAGTTAATCAGTAAACAACACTGGGATTTTTGGCCATGCAAATGAATGAGAGCAAGGAAAGAAGTGAGGCTGTACCACACTGATGCTGGGACAGAACTAGAAGTCTTCCAAGCCCACAAGAAGAAAGCAGTTTTAACTATTTTTCTCTAAAATAACAGTGATGGGTATAGGAAAAGGCACAGGCTACTGGGAATAAATAAACAGTTAAGCAAGGAAATAACCACATCGGAGGCAAAAGGAAAACTCTGTAGTTCAGCATGCTAGACCAGGAGAGGCCAGGCAGCAACTGTCCTGGAGAGCTGAAGCCAGCCATTGAGTCACAAGTCTGACACCAAAGACTTCCAGCAGAGCCATGAACTTGTATCACATCAGAAGCCTAAGAGAACAGCACTCCAGGCTAAACACAGGTGGATTCAGCTTGAAAGTCAAGGTTAGGGTGGGTGAGAGTCTTCCAACAAAAAGTCTGCACTATCTAAAAGTCCTCAGGATTTGGGACTCTGTAGCTGGGAATTAGGGTCTTGTTTTCCAGCCCCTTAACCCCTCTGCTCCCGCAGCAGGGATAGGGCAGAGCTGTCACATAGGCAGCCCCCAGTGCAAGCCACCTCCAGACTCATGGCTTAGTTCAGGAGACCCTGAGGGAACAGATGACACCCTCAGCACAAAACAGAGCCAAACCCAGCCCCAGAGATAGAGCAGGGAAGACACACTTATTTCAGAGCTTCTTGCAGCATCTGAGGACCAACCAAAATCTGCTGAAGTAGAAAGCAAGATTGAAGTTAAGGGCCTTCTACCACCCTCCAGGACACAGCAAGAGGAGATTAATCAAATAACAAGGTCTAAAGCCAACTCACTCATGCAGGCGGTCTGTATTTACACTGTCCAAATGACAGCCCTACTTTGGTTACAGCAAAGCACTGGCTTGGGGGTCAGAAATCGTTGCCACATCTCCACTACAAAAAAAGTGGAGTAGTTCCACCTTCAGATATTGCAGAGCCCTCTCTCCCATGGTACTTACAACACTGTATGATGCTGTGGTCAATCCCACCATATAGTCACATAAACAGCAAACTGGTGGTCCACATAAACCCCTCTCCACTCTCATATCTTCACTTACAGAAAGGTAAGTGAGAGCAGAAGTGATTATATACTAACTAGGACCTGAGCAGCTGTAAGTGAGAGCAGCTGTCTAAGCTGGTGTTGCCACAGGAACAAATTGATATCTTCTGGCCACAATTAAAGTTTGGGCTGTGTTACTTTTTTTTTTCTAAAACAAGGTGTCTGTTCATCAGAACCATGGGTGTTTTCAGCAGCTTCCATATAGGAAGAGAGCAGTCCAAGCCCTGCTGTTTATGAAGGCTGTTACATCATCTGGTTGCTTGAGAAAATGAGTGGTCATATTTGAGGATCCATGAATTTCCTAATGACCTATTTTCTGTGATCCAAGAAGATGGTGTTCTGCCTTGCTGTTTAGAGCTGGCTAATTCAGAGAGCACGTGGTAAGAGACCAAAGCAACCTCCCCATCCACAAAGGCACTTATGCAGGCTTCTGGACTGCAACAAGGCTGTTGTGCAAAAATGGTGCAGAAAGTCCTAAGCAGCACCTGGCAGGTGCCAGATATGCAGGAAGGGAGAGATCTGTCCTTCCTATGGTTTCTGCACATGGAAAGCATAAAAATGCCATACTCAGCGTGAGTCATTTATTACTGGTACTGCAAAGCCCTAGACAAAACAGATGGAATCAGCTGGCCATGGGCAAGGCGACCAAACATCTGCTTGTACCCATGTGGCGTGCGAAAACAGTGCTCTAATATCCTAATGGAATGAAATTAGAGCAAAGCCACATGGAGAACAGTTAAACAGTGCTTTTATCTTATAGAGAAATTAAAATGTAACCATAACTCTTGTTGTGTACACAGGGAATCTATTTATTTATAAGTCACTAGCAATTAAGGGAAAAAACCCTTGAATTAAAGAGACATTTTGGTTTTAATTTTTAGATTGTAGGTTTAATTGAGAGGCAAGTTTTGACTTTCTGTGCCTTCTGTATATCACTGTGTCTGTTGGATCCGAGGATGAGCCTGATGCTTTATCTCACACTTACACTAAGTCATGGCCAGCTGGGACTTAGGGGTGTTGCTGTCACTGGGCTGGACCAGATGGTCAGGAGGGGAAAAGCTTCCCTTGTGGGATCTCAGCATTGCCCAAACTAGCTCACCTCTCCTCCCTCCCAGGTAGATCCAGGGACTGCCTTCCTTGCAGTTGTTTTGATATGATCAGACACCAAATTATTTTTATTCTACCAAAATAAAGCCTGTTCCTCAAAGCTGTTACAAGGGTGGCTGTGATCAAAGGTGGCTGAGAATGCTTCTAGTGGGAACAGCAGTCAGCAGTTTGCATGACCCAGGCACGGTGTAGACTAGGGAGAAGATGAAGAAGGTCCCGTTGCACCTCCTGTGGTCTATTGTTCAGGACTTCAAAGAGCCCAGGGATCTGTAGCCACTGTTAATGGCTGTTATCTTCCGGCAACAGTAATTATGAACTGAAGGAGGCTCAGAGACAGTGACTGTAAAAGGCCAATAAAGCTACACCTTTTCTGCTTCATTTACTTGATTGCCCCTGTTTTCATTATATCCACCCCTCTAGGATGTGGCTTTTAATCCACATAGCTGATCTATCCCTATGAATATTCACTGTCAATAATACACTTATTGCTGCTGCTTGAATATCCTGAAGCTGCTATCAATCATGCATTTATCTTACATGCAGGTCCTAGGGCTTCATCTAAAATGCAAGTGCGAAATATGCAAAATGTAAAGAACTGGGAGAAGAAAATGCTGAAGTCAGTAAAAGATGATTTACAGTTTGCCAGTTCAGCTTCATATTAATTTTGCTGTGCTGCATTTCAGAGTAGTAACTCATCAGGCAGCGTTTGTTGAAAGTCAACATATTACTTACACAGGAACCTATAAATTTTACACGTATGTTGAGCAAGGGGTTGTGGAAACAGTCACAGTGAGTTGGACCAGTGGTGCATCTTCCCAGTGTGTGCCAAAGGGAGGGTAAATGTCCAAGAGAGACTGCAAAGATGACTCCTGCATGTCCTCCCCACATCTGATGACATTTCGTTCAAGGCCTTCCTAATGCTGGGATTGTATTTGAATTAGTGATTTTCTTCCATTAACCCAATGAATAATTTTTTAAATCCTTGTAAAATTTTGCTAGCCTCTCTGCCATGTAGAAAGAAGTTTCACAGTTTAGCTACAAACTTTGTAAATAAGTTTTTCCTCTTTTGTTGTGGTGAACAGGCTCCTGTTTCACCTGGTGCCCCAAAAGCCTCGTTTGAGAAGAGGCAGTGGATAAGCATTCCCTATTCATCGCAGCACTCAAGATTTTGCAGACTTCTAGAATATTCTGCCTGGGTCATTGATTTCTGCAGTCTGTAGAACTGCCCATCGCTGGTGAAGGAATCGTTCGAATCCCAGACCCCCTTTGCAGTGTGGGGCTGTGCCATGCCCTTGGCAAACCACCAGTGCAGGGAATGCCAGTGTGCGTGTCCAGGGAAGTTGGTGACACACAGCTGCAGGACCCGCTGGTGGCTCTGCAGGAGCAGCTGGTGTGGCACTGCCAGGTGTGCCCCTCTCTGTGCTGGGCCAGCTCCAGCCCTTGTGCCCTGAGCTGCCCCTGGGGCTGGCAGAGCAGCAGCAGCGACCCTGGGCAGGGGCTGTGGGCACAGGGGCAGCCTGAGAACCAGAGGGTGTTCCCTGGAGCAGGGACATCACTCGTCACTATTTACACATCCCTTTGTCCATATTTCTTCTGCAATGAAATATCATGAGGGGCAAGAACGCTTTTGTCATCAGCTGGTGGGGAGAAACAAAAGCTCTGCTCACGCTGTCACCACCCCGGCAGGGACTGAATCACCGTCACAGGGCGAATCAGCCTCTCGCCTGTTGCTCAGCTCCTTCATCGCGGTGACTCATTCTGGAACAAGGACGGGAGGGAAAGGCGGATGCTACAACCTCCTCCCCCTACACCAAACCGGGAACCGAACAATAATCTGTGGCTGGGGTCGTCTCGGGGCAGCAGAGCGGGGCCCGGGTCCGGCGGTGGGGCTGGCACAGGGATGGGGGGGCTGGCACAGGGATGGTGGGGCTGGCACAGGGATGGTGAGGCTGGCACAAGGATAGCAGCGCAGGCAGCCCCTGCCCCGGTCCGGGCACGCAGCTGTTCTGCTGGTTCTGCAACTCTCGGGGCTCAGCTTTCCCCTTGCTAAATCCATCAGCCCATACAGTGCATGAAAGCTGGTCATCCCTTGCTCAGCAAAGGTTGCCCATAAGCATTTCTTCTGCATTCCTTTGGTGAAGAAATGGAGATTGGGGTTTTTTCGTTTGTTTGTTTCCTCTACACCAGGCCAGGAAAGCACCCGCAGCTCTGCAGGTAGCCTGGAGGGATGCTCCTCTCCTCAGATTGCTTCAAATAGATTTAAATAAGCACCCACAAGGAGAAATGACCCCTGTCCTGGTCTAACACAGCTCTTGTAGCTCACTCTGGAGGACAGACATGTCCGTGAGTCTCTGACCATGGCCTGAAGGCTTTCCTGAGAGATGGAAGCCCCGTGTGTACCCCCAGATTGTGGGCACCTGGGCTGGACCTCAAGCTCAGCCCCGCACGTCATCCCTGGGACACTTCCATCTGCCCACAGAGCCGGGAGAGGCAGCATCTCACCTGCCGTGTGAGGCACTCTAAAATAAGTGCTGATGATTTCAAGTGAAGGAAGTTCAAAACAGCCTGATGGGGGAAAACATGTCTCCAGAAAAAGGGTACCATATGTGCCTGCCAAGCAGGGCTGCTCCTGCTGCCGCAGTGAGCCTTCTCTCTTTACTCATCAGCAGTGAAACACACTGCCAGGCTGGTGGTGAAGAGATGTGTTACCAAAATTAAACACAAAATGTATTTTACAGAAGGGCTAAAACTAGTTTGAGTGTGATGAATTTTACAGCGTGCTGCCTTTTGGAGCATGCTAGAGGGCAATTCCTCCTTTCTCTGGCTTTACTGTTACCAAGAGAGCCCAGAGATCAAGTTGCTGCAGAGGCCGTGTGAGTACCTGGTCACTCCAAGGGTTCAGGTGAGCAAGAACGTCTCTGTCTACAAGGTGAGGAGAGTGCAGCCCTCGCTGCCCTGTGTTAAGGGGCAGCAGCACCTCTGGTCCCTGCCCACTCTGGTGGCACTCTGCCCTAAAAACCAGCCCCTGGGCACTTTCTCACTTGCTGAGTGGATTGCTCCTGGCAGAAGGATTCCTGCTGTCTTTACTCTTCGTATTTGTGTTTCTCTTGTGCTGCCACTTGCCTCCCTGGTCCCCACAGCCACTCCTCCCCCGGGTTTCCTCACCTCCATCACCACCCACACCACAGCTCTGCAGCACATGCCATGCCTCGTGGAGCCTCACAGGAGCAGGGCAGGGCCAGCAAACAGCCTGGCCTCTCCTGAGCACATGGAGCTGAACGTGGAGGCAGCAGGGACCACAAGCTGCTATGGGATAATTAATTGTTGAGGCAAGGATCATCTCATTGCTAACAAAAAAGCTCAGGCAATTAAGCTTTAAGACACATTAGAGATACTTGCAGTGATTACAATTGTCAGACAAACATGTTGCAACAATAAAAAACAAATGAATGCAGATTTTTGCCATGCTTTTTAAGCTTGGGGAAAAAGAAGGCCTTTTTTTTTTTCTTGCATACCTCCCCTCTGCATAGGCATCAATATCACAGAGTCACAGGATCAGAGAATATGCTGAGTTGGAAGGGACCCACGAGGATCATTGAGTCCAACTCTTAGCCCTGCACATGACCATCCCCAAGAGTCCCACCGTGTGCCTGAGAGTATCGTCCAAACCCTTCTTGAACTCTGTCAGGCTTGGAGCTGTGACCGCTTTCCTGGGGAGCCTGTTCCAGTGCCCGACCCTCTGGGTGAAGAACTTTTTTTTCTAATATCCAGCCTAGACCTCTCCTGACACAACTTCAGGCCTGGCCCTGGTCACCACAGAGAAGAGACCAGTGCCTGCCCCTTCTCTTCCTCTCACAATGAAGTTGTAGACTGAGATGAGTCTCCCCTCAGTCTCTTCTTCTCCAGGCTGAACAGCCCATGTGCTCTCAGCTGCTCCTCCTGCAGCTTCCCTTCAAGGCCCTTCACCATCTTCATTGCCCTCCTTTGGATGCTCTCTAATGGCACCCAAAACTGCACACAATATTGCAGGTGAGGCTGCCCCAGCTCAGAGCAGAGCGGGACAATCCCCACCCTCGCCCGGCTGGCAATGCTTTGTCTGATGCCCCCCAGGACATGATTGGCCCTCCTGGCTGTCAGGGCACTGCTGACTCACATTCAACTTGCCATCGACCAGCACCCCCATGTCCCTTCCTGTGGCACTCCTTTCCAGCACCTCTTTCCCCAGTCTGTACATACATCCCATGTCCAAGCCTTTGCTGGATAGGAGAATCTCTTCAGCTTGCAGCCCTGGTGTAAGTTGCTCTGTGTGTCATCCTATCTTTAATCATGCCTTTTATGCCTAGAAATGCCCTATGATTTCATACAACCCATATAATTTAAGGCATGGGAGTTTTAGGTGTCTCTGAGATGCAGAGGGAGCTCTGCAAGCAACATTTCCATTACAAACCGAGTCCTCCATGGCCCATGCCAGCTTGTGTCATGTGTGTCAAGCCAGCTGGTGCAGAATGACAGGACCAGGCTGCCACAGCCAGGACACCCCATGGGTGCAAGGGCAGAGAGGAGCATCCCCAGCTGGGATGCCTGGGGGGCTGAGCTGTGGGTCACTGCCTTGGCACAGCACTGTGCTCTCCCCAAACACAGTACATCCAATAAAAGGCAGCAGTTTATGTCTCACAGGTAAGACATTTCCTCTCCAAAATGCTTTATGACTGCAGCCTAGTCAGGCTTGCCCTCACCTTGCAGATGCTACAGGACCTCCAGGGCAACACTTATGCACCAAAACTGCTGCTTGTGCCCCCAGCTGTGTGGGACAATGCTTGCAGGGAGAGCTGAGGTCCTGTGCCAGGCTGACAGACACAAGGAAGGGCTCACCTACCTGGCACTTGCCTGTGTCCCCAAGCTGTAACAGTTAGTTTAGTTGAAAACCCACCTCTACTTGCAAACCAGGCACATCAGGAACTCCTGCCGGCAGAAAGGAGCAAGTTTGGCAGGTCTCTGTGCTTCCCAGGAGAGAGGAACAGCTCTGCTTGCCTCAGGGACAGGAGACGGGGCACGGCAGGCTCCAATTCAGGGCCCCTGGGAGCAGTCTCCCCATACAAGGGATCCCTGGGAAGCCCAGCCTCCCCACCACCCACCTCTGGGGTCACTTTCCACCCAAAAGATGAAAGATCTCCAGGATAATACTTGAGACTCTGACTTGCTCCCCTTGAGCCTGCTCAGGACACATGCAAACCTCTCTCCACACAAGTACAGGGGCTGCAGCTCTGCTCCTCAGGGTGAGGAGGCTGCCAGCTAACCACTCCAGCTGGAGAGCCTGGAGCTGCAACCAGAGAAAAGCCACCAAACCTTCTGTGACTCACACCGAAACCATGCTGTCTGCATTTCCAGCCAGGCCTATAATCAGTCTGGAAAAGGGCTGATCCTGAAAGAGTGGGAGGGTGACAGATCTGCTGGTCAAAGGGGCCACAGCCCTAGGTGGGTGACCCACAGCTTGTCTGCAAGTGCACTGACCCACAGGCTGAGGAGCATCTCCAAGCAGACATGCCTGCATTTCCCCCTGGCTGCTCAGCACAAGCTTCAGTAGGTGTTGCCGCTGACAGCACTCATACCTACTCCAGAATTAGGTCTTTTAAGGAATGTGATGTTTTAAAAATTCTGCCGGAGGGTGTGATGTGTACTGGTGCAATTACAGCTAAAGACACATCCACCACCTGGTTACCAGCTGGCGAAATCCAGCCCTGCTTGTTTGCTGTCTTCACACACAGAAATCCTCAAAACAGTTGTGATTGAGCTAATAACAGCATTCCCAAAGAAAATCCCCTGTCTGCCCACTGCTCTCCACCACAGTGCTACAGGAGCTCCTGTGAGCTCTCCGACCTCATGCAGGATCAAAGCTGCCAGCTCAGCTCAAAGTGCTGCCGGGAGTGGAGCCTAAAGTGTTTCAGTCAAGCCCCAAAGAAAGCTCATCTGCTTTCATCCTCACTGCGGTCTAACAGAAAGCCACAGGGCTCTGGGTAATTCCTTGTGGATTCCCTTTCTCTCTGCTGTATCAAATCAGGATGAATCCTGTGACAGTCCCATCACTGACTGGTAGCTGGCTGGTTGGGAGTGAGGCAGCACCAGAGCTGTGCTTTCCAGGAGCAGGAGCTCAGCCTGGTGGGCAACCCCTGGAGAGCCCAGGCTGTATTACGTGTCCTTCCTCCTCAGAGACCTGGATATCAGCTGGGCTAGGAATACAGGCACATTTTTTCCATTTCTGGAACGGAATTAGCATGCCTAGATGTTTTCTTCTAAAGAATTACAAAAGAGGGGAAACAGCAGTCAGAGGATGCAGCCCTCTAGGGCCCCAATAATTCCTTGGAATGGGAAATGGTGTTATTCTGAGACACCAGGACATCTGCCCACTTCTGCCTCCTGGGTGTGACCCCCTGCACATGCCAGACCACAGCACTGAGTCCAGCCTAGGGGCACCTATGACTCTGTTTACTTACAAGAAACAGCCTTAGCAGCGAACCCGCCATCCCACGGAAGGACAAACAGAGCAGCAAAGCAAAGTCCCACTGCTGCTGGGCAGAGCTGTGTGAGGGTGGGCACCCAGAGCCAGCTCAGCTTCTGGACACAGACCTTGGGGCACTGTGAGAAGCTCTGGCACAGGCCTTTGCAGGGAATGGAGCTGGTGATCCTCAGTACCATGTGAGACATGTGGCATTCAGGTGGGTTGCACATCCTGGGAGGGCATCACACCCCAGACAGCAGCATATGAGCCCTTCCGTTCAGCACAGCTCCAGAGTAGCCACATCTAGAGGAAACCCAAAAGAATGCATGCTGCTGCTGCTTCAAGCTTCACTCTCAGAGGACTTTCTGAAGGATTTTGGTTTCACTTAAGGTACAGACCAGAGCACAGCTGCAGTGGATCACAATCACAAACACATCTGTGTACAGGATCCTGCCATGAGTGGGTACCCAGGAGCAGAGCCGTGTGGCTGCAGCAGCCAGGGCCACAAAGAGCCTTTCAGGGAGGTGGCTGGGGCTCAGCCTGGTGCTGTGGTACCAGCCCGTGCATGGCTCGCAGCACCAGTGCAGGGCTCGGCTCTGTCTGTGCTTTGTGCCAGCACTGAATCGTCTCTGGCGGATGTGTCACCCCTTGTTCTCATCTGCCAGGGCTGAAAGGGACCTTTTCAGGGTCTGGGGATTATTGCTCACCTCCAGCCAGCACTCGGGACACCCTGCTGGGCCACAGCCCCAACAGCAGGTGGCTGGAAGGACTCCAGGGGGTTCAAGTCAGGACAGGCATTTTGGGGACAGACAATCCTCCCACCCACCACCCCCAGGCCCTCCTGTGGCCGCTGAAACAGGACACACACCCACCCCCATCCTCCAGCAGGCTGCCCTGTGCCCCTGTAGCCCCCTCAAGATGCCACACTGTCCCCCACTGGCACTCCTGCCACATCCCTGTGTGCCCAGCCCACCCCACAGCAGCCCTGTGCCATGCTGCCCCACAGCACACCCACCCACCCCTCCCATCAGCACTGTGCTCTCCGACCAGCCGAGTCTGAGAGGGAAACCTGCTTTTAGAAACAATAGAGGAAAATAAAAGTCTGCCAACCTCTTGAGAGCCCGGGAGCCACTTGTTGACCCACCCCCTCAGAAATTCACCCCATTAAGCCCCTTTCTCATTAGTGCTAGGGCATGGCTGGAAGTGTATTGATCTGGTGGAGAATTAGCCCAAGGAATCTCCCAGGAACAGAGAAACAAGGGGAAGTTCAGAAGGGCTCAAGGGATGACAAGGAGAAAGGGTTGCATCCCTGGGGATGTTGCTCAGGCAGCATCAGTGCAGGCCGGGCTGGGCTGTGTTATGCCAGGGTTTGGCACCCTCTCTCCTGTGCAGAACCCAGCTTTCCAGGTGGGCCAGTGGTATTGCTGGCAGGAAGTGTTGCTCTGCAGCAGGTGAGCTCCTTGCTGAGGGATTCTGTGCTAGGAAAAACTCCTGAGTAACAACCCAGAGAGGCAGAGCTGTCCCACAGCATCAGCAAAGGGAATACAAATCCTTGTCTCCATGAAGTGGAAGGTGATTTGCTCATCTGCAAAGGTCTCTGCCAAGCATAGCTAATCTTCAGGGAGCAGGGTGGCATCCAGAGGAGCTTCAGGGAAAGTGCTGGTGAGCCAGAGGAAAGCAGCTCCCCCTGCTCCTGCTGATTCAGCACCCTCTGCTGTGTGCCAGCACGCAGCCAGAGGCACATCCCCAGCCACAGGGGACAGCGAGCGCCTCTCAGAAGGGAGAAGCAGCAGCAGGGTCCAAGAAACAGAGGCAGGACAAGGAGGGATGTGGTGACTTCCTGGTGCCACTGGGACCACTCCCAAGGGCAGCATGTTGAGTGTGAGCAACCCTCACCCCTGAGTGCTGCTTTTGCCCTGAGCAAAATCATGGACTCAGTCCACTGGAGAGAGGGGAGCAGGCAGGGGTTGTAGCAGTGAATCCAGCCCAGAGTGGCTGAAGACCAACATCCTCAATCTGCACCCTGGTGATGCACAGATGCAGGTGAGGTTCAAATGGGATCCTGGGCCATGGGCAGGGTGGAATCCCAGTTTGGGCTGGCCAGGTCCTGATGAACCATCAGGGAGCAAAATCTTTGTGTGGTTTCAAACTCATTGCAGATTCAGAGGTGACACATCAAGAATAACCAAAAACTTCTGAACCAATCTGTAGCTTTTCTGATGTCTCCTTCAGACCAGTTATGCTTTCAGTCTCATGACAACAAATACCTCAATTTCACAGTGTAGTGGATTGGATCCTGGTAAAGTTTCCCACAATACCTGCAAGATCCCATGATAGGGGAAGCAGTGAATACTCACCCTGTGTTCATGGATACCACAGAAACCTGCTGCTTTCTGCGCTAGCGATGCCCAGTCCTGGGTGGGATGGCTGGGATGCACCAGCAGCATTCAGACTCCTAAGACCTGAAAAACTGGCTGGAAGTCTGTGTGGCAACATGTTATCTCACAAGATTTATGGTCCATCCTGCCCCAGGCAAAGTCAGAAATACCACCACAGTGATCACTCCGGATATTACTGCATTTTTATGCTACTGCTGTGACATTCACAGCAGAAGGAGAAATGGGGATGTGAACATTTACTCTTTCACCCCCAGCTCTGACAGGGAGCTTTCCGAGCGTTTGGTGTGTGGGTATTTGGGGAGGGGGAGAGTAGGCTCCTGTTACTTTCTAACTTGCAATTCTGGCAGGAAAATAAAGTAAGGCTGTGCTCAGGATGAATACCTGCACACGACCAGGAGCGAGATTTGGGACTAGACTCTTGGGAAAGGCAAGACCTCTCCTCAGTGCCCAGCCCCATATGCTGATGTGGAGGTAAGCAGTGAGGGGAGCAAATATCCAAGGGACCAGCACAGTAAAGTTTGTCAGAAATGCAAAGGGAGGAAGGGATGAAGTCCCTGCCGAGGGCTACACCTGTCTGGGGTGGCTGCAGTGAGGTCGTGGTTCCCAGGGCACACTCCTCAGCACCACAGATCCAAACTGGTTTGTGAGTGGGATGACCTGCTTGCTGCACGGCTGTGAAACCAGGGCACCCCTGTTTTGGAGAGCTCTCTCTCCCCAGGACTCATGTAGGAGGTGAGGACAGGTCTCCCAAGCTTTTCTGCTGAAGATGTCTCACATCACACAAATAATTGCACAACCTTGTGCTAGGGAAGGGAGGGGATGACTGGAGGAGGCTGCAGCCAGGTCCAGTCCCTCTCTCAGTTCCTTATGGTGATAGAGTCCCAGGAAGATGGAAAGCCTCATATCTGATAGGGACAGATGCTGACAAAAAGGCATCTTCAAATAACCACAAACAAAACACTATGTTAGCAAATATTATTTTAAGATAGCAACATACATCTTAGCCAGATTCCTCGCCCCTATGCTTCCCACGGACCGCAGTGAGCTGCCTGCTTGCCATGGAAGCATAGCAGCCTGCTTTGTGGTTTGCCAGGCAGTCCTGAAGTCCTGGAACCCTTTGGAAGGCAGAACATGGTAGGCAACCACCTACACTTGTCCCTCACTGGCTGCAGATGAGCTGGAAGATGACACTGTGTGTCCCTCTCTGTATGGTGGGGGGGTGGAAGTCCCCAGTAACACAGGCTGAGCTGGCACTCCCGTGTTTGCTGTCCCCACCCTCACTGCTGGCAGGGGTGATGCTGAGCCTGCTCCAGGCAGTCAGTCAGTCCATCTGGCTCACAGAATGGCGCGTGTGCTGCCCCCTCAGACTGCCAAAATTGGGGCACATTCACAGCATCCCCTTCACCCACTGCCCAGTGAGGGTTGTGATGAGCAGGGGGTGACACTGCCAGCACTATCTGCCATCCGTGTGGCAGGTGCACAGGCTGCTCCTGGCCTTGGTGTCTCCTGCTTCTTGCACTCATATAGTGAGGAGGAATTCACTGTTTGGTAGTACCAGGCCAGTGCTTCATCTCGCATGGGGCAGTACCAGTGTAAGTCTGCAGCACCCAGGGCTGCATGGCGAGCCCCACACGGCTGTTGGGATAGAGGGAAGAGAAACCAGTGCAGTGCTCCTGAGTGGTATCTCCCTGGGAAAGTGCCATCAGATCTGTGAATTATGCTTATGATTCCTCTCTTGTTTTCTGGGAGGATACTTTCTTTTCCAAGCTGTAGTCCCTGAAGTGCCAGCAGCTGCACATACACTCTGCAGCAAAGCCCCTTGGCTTCAGTCCAACCTCAGAATAGGCAGGGATTTGACTTATAGCTCAGCAACCGAGCCACTCATATGTTTAATTGAGGATCTATTGAATTGTTATATTTAATTTAATTGGGAAGACACCCTGTGCTCAGCTGTTTAACACTGCCTGAACGGGAGTTATTCTTTCCTCTTTTGTTTCCAGAGCAGTCCTGGTTCCAAACTACCAGCCCAGGGCCCTAAGTCTCAGCCAGACCCATGGGCTGACACCCAGGAGGGAGCCTGGGCCAGACCTGTGCCAGGATGTGGGAACTGAGGCACGGCTTTGGGACCAGCCCTCCTGAAGGTGTGTGAATTCCTGGCTGTGAAATGATCTCTTTCACTGGGAAGTCCCTGTGCTCCATCCAGATAATGTGGCGGTAAAAGGTCACAAAATGTAGGTCTCAAATACAGCACTCTCCACCCTCATCACTAGGAGCAAACAGTTCTGAAGTGGTTTCCACATTAAGCCTCAGAACAAGATGTAACAGCTGTAGTTAAAATTACCCCATCTCTGCTGCCTTCTACCACACAAGGGAAAGTAATTTTTAACTTCTGGTTGCCCAAGGGATGCTGCACAGTGAGATCTGTTGCATCACTGCCAAGGGTCTTTGCATGGCAAGAAATATGGGAAGAGAGAGCCCTTTCTCCAGCCAGCTGGGATCAGACTAGAGCCCAAGGGTGGGCACCCTGCAAACTGATGCCTCCAGGCTTGCCAGTGCCTCCTGAGGGAGCAGAAGGTCCCACTGAGGCAGCTCTGGGAGTGCAGAGGACCAGGTGCCTGGCCAAGTCCTCTTCTGCTATGCTTTTGTTCTTTTCTGTTTTGAAATATGTGTGGGCTGAAGCTATTCCAGGAGCAGCAGTGGCACCGCGCAGGCAGGACCTCGAGTGCACCGAGTCAAAAGGACAGTCATGCAAAACCAGAGGGGATTATCTTTTAATGTGCTTCTCAGGGCAAACCCCGAGAGTGTGGGATTGCCAAGATCCCAGCAGAAAAACTAGCCAGCTTGCTGCCCTCCTGACAGCAAACCTGCTACCAAACTCCCACAGTGTCAGGCAAGCTCACACAGAAACATCAGAACAGCAGTGGATGCACAGGAGCACCACAGCCATCGCACTCCCACTGTCTGTGACCACACGGTACTGTCACTTCTCCTCGGCCCTGGCACAGGGACACAGCTCCGGAGCTCCCGGGGGCACCTCATGCGAGTTCAGGAGCCTCCAGAAAAGAAGCCAGGTAGACATGAGTAGTTATTCCTGCTCAGCTTTATCTTTTTGGGAATGAATGTGGCACTGTTCAGTGTCTGCTGCATTCAGTCTCAGGGGTCTCTGAGCTAAACTGAGAGAACTTGGCTGTGCACTTGTTTTTTTCCACGTCTAACTCCATTGATGTCTGTATTAAAACCCAGCAGTAAAACTGGGAGCTAGCATGCAGGCTAGAATTACATGATTTTTTAATGTTATTTAGTATCTTGAAGTTGAATTTTTAGACTACCAGAACTTTTCTCTTAAAGTCTTTTCTATCTCTGCTGTGTCACGTACACCAGACATTGTTATCCAGGTGTTTTGCTCTGCCTCGCAAGTCAGTCCTTGTGCCTGCTGGGTCTCTTGTGGTACATACTCTTATGTTGTGCCCCAGAGAAAAGTCCATGTATTGGAAAGAAAGGCAATACACCCTGCACCACAACATGCAGCAACCACTGCTGAGACTCTGGAGAAAATCAGAAAGGCCTGGAAACCAGCAAGTCTCTCCCAGGGTTTTATTTGGGATCTGTCAGTGACTTCTTGTGTGCCTGCCCTGCTGAATGACCACGACAACCCTGTCCTCTTCAGAGCTCAGTTTCCCTTCCTGATCCCTTAGGAATAATCCTTAATAATACTTTGTAATCTGCAAGAGTCTGCTGCAAATGCAGGATTAAGAGCTGTGAACATGCAGAGTCCAGAGGTTGGGCATATCTGTCACGAGATTCAGGATATATCTTGTACTTCTAGGGAAGTCTTGTATGATCCAGCACAGACATGTAAGACCCAAGACTGCAAATGAGTCTCTGAATGCTCTGGGGGTGTGTGTGTAACAGTATGAACCTCACCACCACTATATGAGCTTTCACCTTAAGTATTTAAAAAATAAAGAGAGAAGGCCTCTGACTTTTGTTACCATTCATGTATACATTTATTAAGCCAAAGGAGTTTGATCATGTCACTGTATGTTACTAAAGTACATGAGATATTTTAACTTCACTGTTGATGCTTATTTTAATTACTTTTTATTTTTGCCTTTCAAGCTTAAAAAAAATTACTCCTTCTGCATTCCCCAAGGAAGGTTCTTTTATGTTTTGTTTTTTTTTTCTTTTTTCTTTTCTTAAAGTACAAAACAAATGTTTCTGAGACATGTAAACAACAATCAAGGAAACAAAACTGTTTCTAAAGTTAACTTTATTGTTATGGACATTCTGATAAATTTATGTCATGCTAGATGTATTTCAGCTCAGTGACTCCTTCAATGGAAGTTATAATTGTTATCATCACCTGCACTGCAGCAGTGCCCAGAGGGCCTGGTCAGGGTTAAGGCCCTTCTGTGCAAGGTGCTGAATAAATACTTCGGTGTAACTTTGAGGTCCCTGGTAAGAAGGGATGATGATATTACTATATCCCTCTCTGCTCCACAGTGATCCTCACAAATTACAGGAGCTTGAGTGAAACTTCTGCAGGCTAACTCTGGAGCTGATGTTCAGTTACTGTTGAAGAGAAATGTCACTGCAGGCCAATCCTGACACCTGCAGTCCTGTGCGTAAAGCTGCTCACACTCATGGGAATGCTCATATCAGTAAGAAACTCCTGCGGGGAAGATCTGCAGGATTGAGTCCCTGGATCATTGAACTCCTTTGCAAGAAAGCATGCAAGAAAAGCAGACTTGTTCCTTTTCTCTAATATTTCATCAGTATAATTCTAAGAGAGAAAGGGACAGGGTCAGTTGCTCAGTTTCAGCACCTTGACCATTTTGAGTTCTGATCCTCATATTAAAGAAGGCTCTGCTATGCCTTGGGCTACTGTCACTAGGTCTGGAAAAGTCAGTCGGACATTCCTTGTCATGAGAAAGCAGTGGTTTGCCATTACAGCATGGAGGGACTCTGTTTTATGGTGTGAAGGCTGCACCTTAGGCAGGAATTGTGAAGACTGTGTTTGGCCATCAGCAGAAATTATTCTGAAAACACTTTAGAGCAATTGCAGTTTAAATAATTATTATAACTTCATATTTGAGGTGAAAAATGAAATGATTACATGAAATAAATAGCAAAGAATCATTGTCCCTGCACAAACATAACATATTCCTGCCTATGAAGCATCTCCTGCAAATTACTGCCCTTTAGGTTATGTCAGATATTTAAACGAACCCTTTAGAGCTAAAATACAGTACTCTGAAATGAGGTTAGAAAAATTTAAAAAGGACTAATGGGAAGTGTGTACAAAGCTCTCTTTAAAACAAATTTCCCACCTGGGTAGCTTATGGGTGTGAGGCCTCAGTAGACATAGAGCCGATCTGAGATGGCAGCAGGCATGTGTGTCATGATCTGCATGCGCAGCCACCAGTAGTAATCCATGGGGTGGTAGCGGGTGTAGGGGGTGGTGGAGGTGAGGGCGTGGGCGACGCTCTCGATGACGGGCGAGGTGTCCGTGGAGCCGCTGTTGCAGTACGTCTCCATCTTGCTGACCTGCTCATCAAAGTACTTCCTGCCATAGTCTTTGCGCACGATTTCCGGGAGCTCTTCCCACATTTTGTCGGCGATGGCTTTGATCCGCTCGGGGCTGTACAGGTTGGTGGCAGCGATGAAGTTGCCCGGCTCCACAATGCTGACCATCACTCCCTGGGGCTGCATCTCGTACCGCAGGCAGTCGGAGAAGGCTTCCACGCCAAACTTGGTGATGCAGTAGGGGGACCGGGCAGGGCTGCCCATGCGACCCATCATGCTGCTGATGTTCACCACACGACCTAGGCAGAGGGCAGGCAGAGCACAGCTGAGCTGCGGTACCTGATCCAGGACAGACACCAGGCACACAGCACCCAAGAGATTCCTGAGCGTGCATCCACCCACACGCCCACGGCACAGCTGTGAGGGCTGCCTGGCAGAGCTGCTCATGGCTCTACCTGAGCAGTGCTGTCCTATGCAACAGCCTTCAGGCAGGAGAACAAGCCCACTGCTTGTGCTCCTTGGCTCATTATACCTTAGGGAACACATGGCAACACACAAAACTCAGTGCTATGAGGAACACAGAAAAGGCTGGACAGAGCCTGCACAGTGGGAAACAGGATTGCTCAGCAGCAATTTGGACTGAATCCAGACAAGAGGAAGCAGGAGCAAGGAAAGCCTCTAGCACTGAAGCTGAGCTTGTTTATTTGTAAATTAAAGGCACAAAATCCAGGAGCCCAATGGTTGCTCATAGTGTCTGCTTCTTAAAAGAGAATGGATTACTCTTGCACCACAAACACGCAGAGCAGTTTAAGTCCACTGCACCCTTTTCTATGTCACAGCTGGATTATGGCTCCAGGCACAGAGCTGAGGCCTTTCTCCTTTCTAGAAGCCATCCATTTTCGCTGCGGAAAATTCTGGTAGGAGGGTGTGGATGCTGTAGTCTAGGCAGAGGCTGCAGTTCTCTGCACTTGCTATCAGTGCTCACTGCTAAATTGAGTCAGAAAGACAAACTCTGACCACAGAAGTGGATACTCTTCCATGCTGCCCAGGCCACATCCATCCCAGGTCTGCCGCACAGGACAGCACTGTTAATGCCTGTGGATGGCTCAAGAGTGAAAAATATTCTCATTTAGTCAGGTAGTTTGCCCTAGTACAGAAAAGCTTTTGCTGCTTTATGATGAGACCCATGCAAGCTCCAGGCCTGTGTGCCTTTGCTGTACAAACCCCACCTCTCCTACGTTACCAACTCACAGAGTAACAGTGCAGAGCCAACAACTTCCCTGCAATAAGCTTTTTACATTGCTGCCCACCCTGCCAGCACTGGCACAGCTGGGTTTTATACAGCAGGGAGGATTGCTCCTGGCACTGGAATTTATCATGTTCTGGTGAGCTGCAGCTTCTGAAGAGGTAAAAGAAGGTATGATGGATTAGACCTTGTGTGGGATGTTGCATGAGAAGGCAGCACAGATGGGAAAGGGAAATAACTGTTTTTCAGGCCTGCTGCCTTGCTGTGTAACTCAGAGAGGTTAGGCAGTCCCTGTGTATGCTGGGGGCCACATTCTGTCTATAAAGGTAGGGAGGTGGCTGCTGGTGCAGAGAGAAGTGCAATAGACCTTTTGGTCTCTAACACAGCAAGATGTGGCAGGATGAGGCACCTGCTACAGGGAGAGTCAGCCAGGAGGGGATCACTCACCCTTTGACCTCCGGATGAGCGGGAGGAAAGCCTTGGTGGTTCTCACAGTCCCCCACAGGTTCACTTCAGCTACCTCCATGTAGGTGTCCATGCTGGTGAACTCGACTTCCCCAAATGTGGAGATCCCAGCATTGTTAACCAGCCCCCAGAGCCCTAACAAGACAAAATCAAGCACCTCTGTTAGACTACTGAGAGCAGCTTGCTAAAAGCCTTGCTAATAGGTTATTGAACCACACAACAGAGCTTTTTATTATGACTTGTAATGATGGAAACCAGATAGAAGACAGTCCAGAGCACACTTCAGTCTCCTGAGCAAATACAACCACAATCAGGATCTGCCTGTACCACCGAACACTGCAGCCACAAAGTACTGTGAGTAAGGCTTCCCTTACAGTGTTCTGAGCCAGCAAACAGAAATTTCAGCCTTGTCTGAGCTGTTTCCTTGCCACTCTCTTTTTATCCACTGTGATTTTTAGAAGAAGCAAAATAATAGTTTCTAAATGCAAATAAGAATAGGAACAGCCTTGTAAGAAATGAGAGTAATTCCTTCAAAATAAAATCCCTTCTGTCACCATAAGAACTAGAATGGCTGCAGTGCAGGGAAGGATGTAGGCATGGGTGGGCATGCATGCTGTAGCCTCTGCTTTTTATTCTGCTGCAACCATGACGGCAACAACTGAAGCTACCTACTCATTTGGCAATAAAGACTGTAAAGGAATTTTGAATAAAATCAACTCACTTCATATAATATTCTAATTGTGCAGGAAACATACTGGAAAGGTCTGAGAAAGGCTTCTGTCTGCTGTTTAGAAAAACTCACTGCTGTCTATTGACTGACTATCCAGATCTGTCCCCAGAAGCAGCCCAGAAAAGGCAACTTCATCCTGGCCTATGCTTGAGAATACAGGGCTAGAAAACCTAATTTATATAGGAGACCCATACAAAAAAAATAAACAAAAACAAAAGAAATAGGTTTATGCAAAATCCAAGAACCTTGTGTTGACTGTGGATGTTCTCTAGGGCAAAAATGTACTTTGCCAAAGAATGGAAAGGTTTCAGAAATGTGTGAGCAATGGGGATTTTCACAGTAGTGGAGCAGAATTTGTTGTCATCACCTCAGCAGAATGAAGTAGGGAGGCTAAGAAAGTCAGTTACAGCTACCCTCTGAACTTGAAATGATTGTATCTGCAATGATATTAATGATTAGCTCAGCTGGTTAAAGCATAGTGCTAATAAAGCCAAGGTTGCAGGTTCAATCCCTGTATGGGTCATTCACTGTAGAGTTGGACTCAATGATCCTTGTGGGTCCCTTCCAACTCAGAATAATCTGTGAACTCTGTAATGACACTCAGTTGGCTTAACGGGAAATTCTCTGGAAAACCTCCCCATGCCCTCTGCCTTTTGAAAGAGTGGGGGAGACATTTCCGTTTTTAATCCCCAATCTTTGGGCACTGAGCAGGTTTTACTACATAAAGAGAATCACAATAAACTTCAGTTCTCAGGAACAAAGTACTAATTGCAGGGCCTTGAACACAACTCTGGTTTCTGCTAATGCCCCCACAGGAGCTAGTGGAGAACAGCATCCTTTGTCAATGCTGTCTGAAGTGGGAAGCTGCTTTCTGATATGGTACAATATTCAAACAGGCCATTTGTTCTGCACTGCTGTTCCTCAAAGATTTCTGCTCTTCAGTCTTGTGCTCAGCTTTTGAAATATACACCGGCAATGCCCTTGGAGCCCAGCCGAGGGAGCTCCTGCCACCCCTGTGACCTCAGAGCCCAGGACATGCACTCACCTTTCTCTGGGTCCTGCAGGCTGCTATTCACGTGCTCCACCGCTCGGTCCACTTCTTTGCTGTCACAGACATTGAGCTGGACAGTTCTCATTCGATCGCTCTTCATATCATCCAGTTCCTTGGAGCCACCTTCTCCCTTGTCCTAGAGAAGAAGAAAGTGCTGCTTTCAATCTGGCCAAAGAGCCTGAGCAGAATATCAAATTCATATCAACCATCAAATCAAACAAAAGAGTGTGCAGGGCAGTCATAGAATAATCAGGACAGTCCTGCAGTTCTGAGAGGAAGGGGAACAGACCGAGCTGGTCCTGCAGAACACCCTTCCTCAAGCATCTCCATCTGACCATAAACCCTGCACCAAGTCAGCTGGTACAAACTGCTTCAACCACCAACAAAGCAGCCAGAGCTTGGTCTGCCCCAGCAAGGCACCCAGCAAGCACCTCCTGTACAAATACAAGCTCCTAAGGTCAGCCTATGTCCCACTGCTGCAGCAGTGGCAATGTGGTGCTGTCCTTGCTTTGGCTTGACACGGGGCACAGCAACTCTCCCGGTGGGGATCTGGGAGAAAATAGCTGGTGAGGGGCTATGGCTAGGGGTATGTATGTTGTTCCTTGGTCACACTGCCAGCTCCCTCTGCAGTCTGAGCCCGGGCTGCCCATCCACCCCTCAAGCAAAAGTTTCCTTTAGATACCACATAAGGATGGCCATAGATCCCTGTCTATGTGCCACCTGCCTTCCAGAAATCCTTCTTGCTCCTGTCGTTCCTGGGTTTATCCACTGTGCTAACAGACAGTTCAGTAAAGTAACTGCCTGATATCTCTTGTCTTCTCCTTCACCCTTCCTTATTCCATTGCAGACTGCTAATACCAGTGTTTGTCTTAAGGGAGGGCATCTACTGCATTCTCTTGCTACAGAAGCACACTGCATATAGAAGGGGGCAGCTGAAAGTCCCATGCACAGTTTAGTGGTGGTGTTTGAGTGACTGAAGAGAGTTTCATGCTAAGTTTGCTGCTCACTCAAAAGCACTGTGGTGCCAAAGCCAGTCTATATGGCAAAGCATTGGAAGGCATACAAGTGGCACATGTGGGAATGCCAACAGGGAATCAGCAAATGCAAGCATGCAAGTGTCTTGAAAATAGCAGATATGGCTAAAGGAAAGAAGGAAAATGAGGCCAAGGTCCTTCTTTCCCTGGTCTCAGTTCTGCAAGGTGCTACAAAATCTCTGGGCTGCACCAGCCTTAGAGCCTCGTAAGCTCTGCTGGGACCTCACAGCATCCTCTTCCTCCTCCTTTACAGGGTTGGCTGAGCAAGCCAATGCTCTGCTTGCCCTCCCACCCACACACAGCTGGGTGCTTGGACAGGGACTCCTGCAGGCTGGGATCCTGACCAAGAAGCTGGACTCTGGGCTTTAACCCAGACCCACAAGGCCATCCCTTGACTCTTCAGAAAGTGTGGATGGGAGGTATTAAGTCACGCACCTGGTGACTGTCATGGTCTCCTGGCACAGGATGCAGCCAGTCTCACAACCCCTGAGCCCATACACAGCAGTGAAAGGACCTTCTCATGCTATAGCAGCAGACCAGTACGTCTCTGCTGCCAGCCCCAGGGCACACTGTCCCCATGGCAAGAGGGCCCAGCTCTTACATACTGAAAAAGCACATCACTGCCTCGTCTTCTTCCTTCCACGGTTGCTCTGGTGATCATGGACTTCAATGTGTATCTCTATCAGTGTGTCCTGTTGTCTGTAACACCCTGTGGCTCTGAGCACTCCTGCTGAGCCCTGCAGTAGCTGACCTGCTTGCTGGCCTGCTCAAAGAATCTCTGCCTTCTCATTCCTCTGCAAGCTGCAACAGGCCTGAGCACACAAAGCAAAGCAAACAGGGGCTCCACCACTCCTGACAGCCGAGACAAACATCACATAAGTCCACTGGTAACAGATACTTATGGTAAAATACCTTCATCTTGTGTCAGCTGGCTTCTCCACATATTAACCAAAGAGATAAAAATAAGACAGCTGCAGCATGAGCATTCATTGGATCCAGTCTATCACTGTCTTTTGGCAATGAAGCATCAATACAACTCTCACATAACACTGAAAATGTAAGGAAGTAACTGTGTGTGAAATAGAACACTGTTAGCACAGATCCATCCTTAGGCTCCCCTCAGTCATGACTCCAAACTCCTTTCTCATGTTTCCTTCAGTAAAATTAGTCAGGTGCTTAGGATCTGGCCACTCTAGGAAACCTTTCCTGATGAAGGGTCAGCTCTGCACATACTTAAGGACAGGATGTTCCCAAGAGCAGTGCATACCCTGAGGACAGGACGGCTCCCCAAGTTGCAGTATGCTTCTGATGTGCAGGTGTGCTGACAGAAACAAACCCATGAAAATAACACTGAAGTTTCATAGTCATTTTCTCTATGTCAGGGCTAGGTCAAATACACCCAAGCAGAAAATGATACTTCTTATTTCTACCTCCACTTCTATCTAGTATCTGAAAACACACCAAACCTTTTCCATCACTAAAATCAGCACCAGCCATAATTACACTCTGATCAGAATTCTGCTTATGATTTTGCTAGTGAAAACTGTGGCACAGTGAAAAATCAGCTCAATCTTCTGGAGCTGTTTTTGTTCTACAGAAAGTACATGGCCTGAAGACACACAGGAACCCAAGCAGTTAGCTAAGGAGCTTTGGCATTTTCCAGTGTTTCTCTAATGACAACTGCTGTTACCAGTCTTGTCACAGCTACAGAGATTTTGGAACATGGGATGTGAGTCCAGCTAAAGAAGCAATATTTAATTACAGAGTGATACTGCAAAGCTTTCTCCTGATTTTTCTGTGAGGAAGTAAATATTGATCAAATCCTAGAAGACTTCTGGCATTCTGTTGCATGTCAACTTATGCTAAAACTGTCAGAGGCCAAAATTTTCCACTAACATGCATTCAGTAGAATGAGTACTGAAGACATCAAAATGGAAGGGAGGTTTCAGAGACAGTTAGACATGCCCACTGAAAACTGGGTCTTCCTAGCAGCTCAGACACAGGAAGTGAAACCCAGAAGTAACTCTGCAACTCTGAAACTTTTGGCTCCTGTCACTCTAAAGGGTGTTTTTTGAGTTTGCAGTGTTCTTATATTCTCTAATGTTGATCTTCACTTACAAAATCTAAGTAGAAACATCTGTCATAAAAATTACTCATCTACCCTTTCCCTTTACCCCTTTTGAAAGGCAGCAGTTTGCAACAAGTGTCTTGTTCTGCTGTGATGCCTGTAGAGGGAGCCCAGTTAACAAAGAAATCCTTGACCGAATGCTGAGACACAAGGCACAGAGCTACAAACACTTGTCTTTTGAAAAAATGTAACAGAAATAAACTACTAATGTAAGCAAAACTTAGTAATAATGGAAAAAAATAATAGTAGAAAAAATACTGATAACATCAAAGAATACCTGGCAAATTCTATTTAAGTGATATCACTATTCAAGATACATTTATACTGATGAGTGAACTAAAAGATTAGGTCAAAATAACTGACCCACCCCAGGATATCCTGAGGAGTAAGTTTGTTTCTGTTGAGAACTGGCCATGCAGCTAAAAAAAGTACAGTGCTTCATAAGGAAAGAGAGGCCAAAGCTCTCTGTTGTTCTCCATGACCAGACATCTCTGACTGCCACAAAGAGTATCTCTGACTCCTGCAGAGTATCAAGCCTGCATCACTAAGCTGCTTGTGGCCTGATTCTGAGCTCATTTGCACTAGTGGGACTCTATCACCTACACAACAATTTCAGGAGTCCCTCAATACACACCAAGGCATGGCTGTACTCATGAATACAGAAAAACACGCTCATACCACATGCCATAAAATCACTGTTGGCTTGGTGTACATCATAATTAATTAATCCTGTGTAAATATGTATGGTCTGAGAGCAGGGCCAAAGGTCCAGGCTCAACCTGACCCCCAAACTGGCTTATGGATAAGCCCATAAAGTTAGATTTGGGGTTTCAGTTAATCAGACATGGAACAGACCACAATGTTGTCATCTAAATAAGAACCTCCCTAGATACCATTCAGTCCTGGTCCTGGTCTAAACCAGGTTATGCTCTATGAAATTCAAGCATCCATGTCCTTCCCTTTGGGCCAACAACCACCCTCCATCTTCTAAGCAGAAAGTTGTGCAGAGAGGAGAGGGAAGACTGGCTTTGCTATGTGTTGGTGCATGTGCCACAGGGGAAGAACACAGTTTTTGTTTTCCGTACCTTTTGCAGGCAGCCAGCATAAATAATGAAGCCTTTGCTATGCAGGTGCTTGGCCAAGGCAAATCCAAATCCTGAGTCACAGCCTGTTATAAGCACAGCTCTGCTGCCAATCTGCAAAACAAAACAGAACAAAATGCACCAGAATTATTTGAAATCAGTGATTTGCAGTTCACAGAACAAATCATGTCCTTGGCCAGGAGCAACCTGTTCCAGGGATGTTCTCTACACTCACTGGCAGCTACTGCCACCCAGTGCCTCCTGAAGACAAGAAACAAAGGTTTCATACCGAGTTCACTCCAGTGAGGTAGGATCACTGTCCTCCCTACACAAAGAGGAGTTCAGCACCTCTGGCAACAGGCTCCCAAGGCAAACAGATCAAGCAAACCACCATTCTCTGACAGTTCACATCCCTCTTGAAACCTGAAAATATACCAACCAGTTCCCAAGACATGTTTTCCCTTCATCAGGAACTGTTTCTGTATGTTTAAAGCAGGCAGGATTCTACTCTTCTGTGCCATGTAGCCCACAGGGCATGGAGAAAACAGTTTGACTGAAGAAAGGATATGGGTTAATCTTACTGTCTGCTCACTTGTCTTTCTCTCTGTAGCATATAAACCCTCTAGTGCTGGCTTTTAAAAGCTAAGCAGAATCAAGTGGGGTTAATACTTGAAATTAAGACTAGTTGGTCTTAAGACTAGTCTGTTTGTTTGGGGTTTTTTTGCCTTCTTATTTTTTCAACTTAAAATTTAAATAGAAATATACCTCCTTCCTTCTCCAAACTCCTTCAAACCCAAAGAGAAGGCAGCAATTAAGCAACATGCTAAAAATTGCAAGATATATCAGACAGTCCAACATCAACATTTGCACATCCAACAAAGTGCTGCTATGGGTGGGATAGGCACTAATTACCTGAAATTCATTCCAACTCATCTCTTTTAACAAATTATATATTTCGCTTTTCCCAGCATACACAAGGACCAGTCAGGGTCACATTGGAAGCTCAGCAAGGATCATATCTGAGTTCCTCTAAGACTCTGTTCCAGAGTTATGCAGCAAGCTGTCCATGCTCTAGCACTGCTACAGTGCTGAGTTCTGGGCCACAAGACAGGCAAGAGGGCAAAATATTCCCCTTCCTTTTGCCTGGCACTGTTCCTGGCAAGTCAGCATGTTCAGGGTGTTAAAGAGGGCCACTCTCTAGATCAAGTGGTGAGGACACACTGATTTATTTATGTCTTCTTAGACAACCACACCCCAGAAAGAGTGTTTTATTAAGAACTTGTCATGAAAATTCCCTCCATTCTTAAAGTGGAAGATTTCATCTGCTGAGTGAGTTCCAAAAATAGAAAAAACCCACTCGTATGATTGTTTATTTCCATCCTTAGGAGCATGTACAACGCTACGTCAATGGAAGCTCTGTGATAGGAAAGAATGTGGAGTATGTTGGAGAGGCCCAGCTTGGAGTTGCTCTGGCAAATGAGAAAGATGAATCTGGTCACCAGGCTTCAGGGATTTTAAAATCTCAGCTCAGCAGAACAAGATCCTGGAAGTAAAACTCACTCTCACCTGATCAACTTCACTTGCATATGAGCGGCTGCCACATGGGGACAAGGCAGGGAAGGAAAATCTCTGCACAGGCCTGTTAAAAAAACCCAATACAACAGAACAGTTAGACATGGAATACTGTGTTCTTACTCTGCTGCTATAACACACACATGAAAAGGCATGTAGTGCTGCCTACATATATGATTTAGACTGTCATTTGAGAAGACAGAATCTAATTCTCCTTAGTCTGAGCCTGTATGTTTCCTACAGTATGAAACATTTGTTTCTCCAAAGATCTTGATGCTATTTCCAGCTTCAGAAGCTGTCTGGGTATTATGAAGAATTCTAAAATAGCTCCTGGTCTGAAGGCACAGAGTTGCATCCACCCACAAAATGGGCAGTGCAATGTTTGCATTTTGAACAGCAAGAACACTCTCACTTAAGGGTTGCACAACAGTGGGATATGAGAAGTTTTTCATTTCCCTGATGATAGCATTCTTCTGTGGTTTTGTCTCTGATACCCTGACTGAGGCTGAACTTGCTTGGATCTGTCTTCCTGATTTTACACACAGCTCCACCATTCTGTCATCCTGGATGACACTTCTTCTGCACTGTCTACCCATCAGAAACTCTAAGTTTTTATATCCCCTCTTTGCAACTGTTTAAGCTAAAGGACACTATGTCTTTGAGCAATACCTGCCATGCAGATCTGAAGCTCCTCCGCATGGTATGTCTGACTTCCAGGAAGATAAAACGTGCTCACAAAGACAGACCAGAGCAAAGCAACAATGCCTTCTAGGGAGTGAGATTCTATTCAGAAAAGCTATGTTACCAGTAGCATCACTCTGTCTCAGGTCCTGCCATCATTCATCAAAACTGGGCCTGAACAACACACTAGAGTGACTCCAAGCTCTGTTCTTGCCAGCCACGTCTCTGGACTTTATCCGCTGTTTCATTTTTACTTCAGGCACTGACATTGCCCTTCTGGAGCCTTCTGGCCTTCTCTTAGACTTGTCACACTTCATCCAGCCCCAGGCTCCTCTAACGGCATCTACCCTTTAGCAAGTTGCTTTTCTGTCTTCTAAGTGAATTTGCATAATCATTCACAATTATCTCCAGCTCAGACATCACCAGTGCTCCCAGGGTGACCTGTGCTACACTGCACAGCATCCTGCAGACACTCTGGCCTCTCAGCCATATCTTGGAAAAACAAGACTAGAAAATCTGTGAAGGCAGAATCTTTGACCCAGATGGGAAAGGTGCTGCTTTATATTCAGGCAACAGTGCCCATTCACATTCCTGCAACAGTTAGTCCTTTTTCTGACTTAAGGGTGTCACAAACTAAATCAGCTCTTCAAATACCTACAGCCAATTTAATTGCTGCAAAGGTCAGTCTTCAGGCAAAGTGTGTGTTATCATCACTGACCTGCAATCCTGGATTGGAAGTTTTACCTCAATAATAAGCTTCTTGGTCTTAAAGTGCCCAAAAATGTTCATAACAAATATTTCTTTTAGTTGCATGAAGTTGGTTTTTATTTTTCAGTGTCATGGCTGGTCCTGTTATTTCACTGAGGAGCACTCAATTCACAATAACCTGTAGAGAATAACTACTATATTTATTGACATTCTGCCTACCTTGACCTGAAGGGCAAAAAGTGGATGTTGGCTGCTGATCAGCAGGAATGTCATCAACAGAAGCAAGCCACAAAGCAATGTGAGCCCCCATACTACACTAACGTACCATGAGCCATTTCTGTCATTCTGCATGACTGGGTTTTAGAGACCACAACTCAGACTTTTAGAATGCACAGATGGTCCTGGGATTGAATCTGTGCCTATAACCATGCATTGGCTTTTGTTCAGTTACACCAAAAAAAGGGAGCTTGAAGAGTCAAGTATATAAATCCTGCCTCAATGCATTATGACACCAGTATAGTGACAGCCCTGTCTTTCAGAAGAACAGTTGGATTTCCATTTCAGGTTTAGCAGCTTGTGGGGACTTGCAAATGCAACACATTTTCGCCCTGAGTACAAGACACACGAAGCACAAATACACAGTAAGCAAAACAGAAGAAGGAAGAAGAAAAAACCACTGAAAATTCTTTTCTCAAGTTCATAAAACATTAGTTCACATTTTTAAGGCCACAGCAGATTCCTGCTGGTGAGCTTTGTTCGGTGTGTGTGGAGTACACGGGAGATAAAAGGCCTACGTCTGTTTGCATAGGAAATCTCTAACAGCTTAGCTATCTACAGCACCTTGTTACCAGAGCCACGCTTGTCCGTGATGGTGCTAGACACCCCTATCAACAGCAGTAGGACAACACTGGAGTTGGTAGTTCTTGTTTAACAGGCCATAAGCCACTTTTGAATGGCTTATGTACAATTGGTGGTACATGCACTGTTGTTTGGGAACCCTGCTCTAAAGCAAAGCACTGAACTTCCTCTGAATTTGCAGTAGAAGGGTTCCAAACATATAGCTATATCAACAGTGGGGCGATTTTTAGAACTAGAAATTAGAATTAGATGGGCAATTTTCTGTTCTTGTTCAGAAAAAAACAGTTTCATTACTCAGCCCACCTCCATTTCTCACTAAAACCTTCCCTCTCAACTTTCTCGTTTAATATGATTCATTGCCTCTTTAATGAAGTCACAGAAACATATGACAGTTTCTTGCACTGCAGTAAGGCCTACTTGCTGATATTCAAGTACAAATCCTTGCTGGTCACTGAATTAATGCTCTACTCCACACCTTTTTGACTACAGCATGGAAAAAAAAACCCATGTTCCAAACCCTCCCTGCATATACAGTCCATCTCCTCTGTGCTCAGATCAGTGACTGAGCACTGGCACAGGTTGCCTGGGCCAGTTGTGGAATATCCATCCTTGGAGATACTCAAAAGCCACCTGGACACAGTTCTGGGCAGCCATCTCAAGGAGGCCCTGCTTGAGCAGGGGGGTTGGACCACATGACCTTCAGAGGTCCCTTCCAACCTCAATCCCCTTGTGGTTCTGTAAATAAACTGTCCCACTGAAATCAAAGGAGTCTCTCACGTGTCCTTTACTCACGATCTCATGCCTTCTTTTCCATCAAGTTACTTACCTAAAGGCGTTCCCTGGGTCCTTGAAATTCAGGGCTTTCACTGAGAAGCTTAGGAGAGGCCGGGACAGCTTGGTAGCCAACATGCTTTCAAATAACACACTCTATCAACAACAAGACTGTTCTTCCTTAGCTCTGCAACAACAGATAGCACCTCTGTTTTAGTTGCTCAATTATTTTGTAAGACATGTTGACTCCACGTATTTCAACAAGAAAATAAGGTCCAAAGGAACTCATCTTCTCCTCTTGAAGTTCCTCACACTGAGATAAACAGCTCAACCTTCAACCACTTCAAGATGCTTTTAAATAAGGAAAAGCACTGTAAGTTTCCAAGCAGGGAGGCACCTAAACAAAATGTCAATTTCTCCTTCTTTAATGCATCTTTAACCGTATTCTCTGAAATAGGTAAAAATTAAGGTACTTACATGCAATGTATTATTTCAAGTGAGCTATATAAAATAATTTTAAACTAAAATGTAACTTCAAGTCACAGGTGATGTTATGTTACATATTTCCAAAGCAATCCTTGGGCTTTACAGCTAGTAGAGCCACACAGTTAAAATTATATTTCCTTGTAATGAAGTAGCTGGTGACGCTGGGCTAAGCCCAGAGAACCACCATTAAGGGTGAAAACAGCTCAAGAACAAGACTTAGCTACGGAGAATCAGTGTCAACCCCATTTATCTTGGATAAAACTGATCCATGGCACAAAAATAAAATAAAAAAACCGCCCAAACATCTCCCCAGCTTATTGCCCAGGCTCCCTCCCCGCAGCCGAGGCGGTCTGTCGCTGTCAGCGCCCGCCCGCATCCCCGCCGGGGCCGGGCCGCGGCCGGGGCCTGCTGGGGCCGGGCCGGAACCACGGCATTCCTGCGGCAAGCGGGCCGGGAGGGAGCGGGGCGGCCCGGGGGGACACGCCGGCCCGGGCAATCGACAGAAATCCCACGGTTCTGACCGCGTTCTGGCGCTCGGCCGCGTTTCCCTGCGNCCCCGCGGGCTCCGCCGCTCGCCCCGCCGTGCCACACCTGGACGGGACCGTGATCAGGGAGTCATACAGTCCTTTGGGTTGGAAGGCATCCAGGTCCAACCCCCTGCCACAAGACCAGGTTGCTCCGAGCCCGTCCAGCCTGGCCTTGGACCCTTCCTTGGCCACTGCCGCTCTGGGTAACCTGTGCCAGGGNGGGGGCGATGCCGGCGCCCCCCGCCCGCCGCCGGCTGGGCCACCGTGCGGACCGGCTGCCGGGGCTCCCCCGGGGCTCCCTCAGAGCTCCCCCGAGCCCCCCCTGGCCCCTCGGCCCCTCCACCCCCGCATTANTCCAGCCTGGCCTTGGACCCTTCCTTGGCCACTGCCGCTCTGGGTAACCTGTGCCAGGGCCTCACCACCCTCACAGTAAAGGATTTATTCCTAATATCTAACCTAAACCTACTCTCTTTCAATTTGAGCCCTTTCTTCCTTGTCCTGCCACTGTATGCTCCTGTAAATAGTCTTGCCCCATCTTTCCTTCAGGTACTAGAATGCTGCAGTTTGGTCACCCCAAAGCCTTCTCTTTTCCAGGCTGAACTATTCTCTCAACCTTTCCTCATAGGAGAGGTGCTCCGTCCCTCTGATCAGCTTGGTGGGCTCCTCTGGACTCGCTCCAGCAGGTCCATGTCCTTCTTGTGCTAGGACCCCAGAGCTGGATGCAGCACTGCAGGTGGGGTCACACCAGAGCGGAGCGGAGGGGCAGAATCATATCCCTTGACCTGCTGGCCGTACTGCTTTGTCTTTCTGGACCAATGCTCTTGCTTCAGGGCCTCCAGCGCAGTCCTGCCCCCCTGAATTGGCCAGATAACAGCAGTAGCCTGCTTGTAGCATCCCACTTCACTCTTCCATCCACATTGCTTCTGTGATCTTCCCCATCCCTATCCCATCTGAGAAGATACCTCCCCTTTGAGTGAATATTTTCAGGTTTTTTTCCCTGAGATTGAAAACCTCGACTTTCCAACCCTGGAAAAAGGGAACAAGCCAAGTTTACTGTGTAGCTGCACCCATCTTCAAAACAATCTGTTTGATAATGCCAGGCTAGAGCATAAAAGGGAACAGAATGAAAGGACCCAAGTGGTACAACAGAAGGTAAAGTGTAGGTAAGCACGCAGGCTCTCATATTTTGTGTGGAGGGAGGTTGAAAAAGTAACTGCAATTCCTTTAGCCTGCTCTGCAATAAATGTTTATAATTTTGATAGATCACCTGCATTCGTAAAATTAATTCTACTGTGTAAGACAGTAGTCATTCCCAGTAGGAAGAGCTAGGTGTGTGCACCTGAGCTGGGTGCAGGTTAAAATCAGGCTGCCCTGCTGGGCTGTTTGAACTGTGAGGATTGTGTACTATAGTGTTGTGGATCACACAGTGAGTACACAGACAGTATTACTCTGCCCATATGCCACAGCAGCACCTCTGGTACAAGAAGTTATTCTGTGCAGGTAGGAGGTCCCAGGTGCCCTTGTCAGCACTGTATGTGAGAGCTGTCCCCTGTGCAGTGTTTCCTGAGTTCTCTGTGAACGTGACTAGAGGAGGCACCTGAAGTTAGTTCCTCAGAAAGCTTATTCAGGTCACTGTGCTGATAGCTGGTCCTCTCTGTCTGTCCCAGCACTGAACCAAACTGTAAACTGCAGACTGACCTTATCAAACTCCAGGAACAGGCCCATTAGGCCTTATCTTGAGACTTTCAAAAGATAAGGAGGATTGGGCTTTCCTGTATTTGGAAGTTTTTCTGGGATACAATATTTGACTGGGAATGGGGTTCATCCCTGCTATCATCCATGGGAGCTCTCTGTCCATCAGGCATGGCACAAACAAGTGCAGGTACTAATGTGAGATCTAGTACATCCCTTGGGTTTTTGCATGCTTGGTGTTGCTGAGACCTCAGTCTGTTATGAGCCATGCTGCTGTAGTCATGTGTTTTATTACCAGCAATTAGGGTCATAGCAAATAATTAACAAATAATCACAGGAACCTTCTCATGCTGTAAGTTGTTCCTCACTTTTCTTGCTCTTATAGGCAACTGAGGATTTTTAAACTTCCTTCTTTCTGTCTAGATTTTGGTGGTTTGTTTGGGGGTTTAGTTTTTTTTAACTGGTGAAAGGAAACCAGCTGCTGAGAGCTGAAACTAAATGCACAGGGGAGCACACCCCAGTCATTTGCTTTTATCTCCTGCAGCGGAACTGTCTTGATCAGACCAGCTGACAAGGGAGCTAATGATGGTTGAGGATTGGGCATCTTCTTTGTTTTTCTGTCCTGGGTTCTGGAAGCAGTTGCAGTTCTTTATTTCCTTCACAATTTCTGCTTTTTTGGGAAGTTCTCTGTCTTCAGGATTCAGAGGCAAAGGTGTTAGGGAGGTGAGGCAGAGGAAAAAAAAGTCAAATCCTTTCTTTTTCCGTGAGCCAGCTTGTTGAGTTATTGTGGAAGGTGACCTTGGTAAATTCTGTGATCTGGTTCATGCTTGATTCTCATCTCTCTTGGAGCTGTGTCATAGCCAATTAAATTAAGAGTGGGCACTGTATATTTAATTCTCACTTTTCTCCTTTAGCTGTAGCTATCTTCAGAGCTTTAGTAGAGCTAGTCTGTAGCTGAATGCTCATTGTCTGAATATAGGTATTGATGTTAATGTGGGTGTTTGTATGATAAATGCAGGATAGACTTTTGATCAGTTCTTTTTTCAACTTCAGATCATGACTCCCCTCTGAGAGCAGTAACCTTAACGTGAGTTATAGGACAGGGTGTAGCTTATTTGCTTATTGCTCTCTGCTTAGACTCACCCTGAGTTTGTGCAGCAATGCTCTGATCACTATCACCCTGCAATTACCCCTTATTGCAGCATCACTACACGGAGTGTCAGCAAAGCAAGAGATGAGAGAGCAATGGTGATTGACCCATTTCTGTCTAAAAAGGTGGCTGGACAAACCAGTGCAATTCATGCATAAGTATGTTCATATTCCAGCCATTGTGAATAAAGTAACAGGGAATATAAGCTGCAGATATCTCCTCAGGGACGGAACTGACCTCACTTCTTTATTGCGTCCTCTAGATTTTTATTGCTATATCACGTTATTGCCTCTTGGATATGGTTTCACCTTGGAGCGTTGCACAGCAGAGCAGCTGGCAGCCTGCTAGTTGGGTTAAGCCTTACGAGTTCATTGCTCCACAGCTGTGGTGAGAAGGTGACTTTCAAGCAAAGAGAGGGTGAATGGGCAGTGTTTCACTACAAACTTCTCTTCAGGATTCATGATTCTGTTTTCAGAGCCTTCTCAAGCCTATTATGTCATACCAGATGGAGCATAAAATATTCTCTCTCAATTTAACTGTCAGTCAAAAGATAATAACAATAATGTAGGAGAGAACTGTAGGATTTGATAAGTTGTTCCTCTTAAGACTGTTGAGTTTCAGAAGGAAACTCTGACCGGTAGTCACATTCCTGCATGCTAAAATACAGCATGGAAAGTGCTGCATAGGGTGGGAAATAGGTGGGGAACAGACAGTAATCACTGGCAGCTAAAAGAACTGCTGTACTGTTGAAGCCAGTGACATCCTGGCATTTGGTTGTTTTCTATGCTGCTTTTATTTATAATGTTTATGAACTGGTAGATCATTAACTTCTTTTTAAATGTTTCTGTTCTCCTTTGGCCACTGATACTTGAAAGAGTGAGTTACTGTTCTGGATCATGCATCAAGGCAACACAAATTGTTACAGATCAGCAGCTGAGTAAATTAAGTATTTGACAGTAGCTGGGAGCTTGTTGTGGTTCTATATGGGAATCTTGTCACCTTTGCACTGGTTCACCCAGCAGAAACTCCACTGAAATTACTGGAGTTAGGCTGCAGTCAGGTTCATGTGCTGACAGGTGCCACTGTGACTTGCATTTGGAATTGTACCGCCTAAACAGTGTCTAGCCCTGGCTGCAGGGCTGCAAGGGGCTCCACTGGTATGGGGCAGGGTACTGGTGGTGCCTGCATTGCAATGTCTGATGATATCATGTGACTCTTTCCCCACACAGGCTGAAGGGAAGGCGGTGCTAATAACAGGCTGTGACAAAGGTTTTGGACATGCCTTGGCAAAACACCTTCATGCAAAGGGGTTTACTGTTTTTGCTGGATGCTTGCTCCTGGTGAGTAGTGATATTCATCACAATTCTTCTCTGATTAGAGAAGAATTCTTCTGAAGTGAAAACATTCTCATCAGCAGTCTCCTTTTACCTTGGTTCAAGACCTGAGAGAGTTGCAGTGGACAGGGATCATTACAGCTTCCATTGTTTCATTTGCCTGTTGCATCTTGTCATTCCTGTAATTCTGAGCTCTTTAGGGCAGGGTTTGTCTGCCAATTGCATGTCCGTGCAATAGCTTGCACAGTAGGGCACTGTTCACTACTGTAAGCCTCTCAGCAATACCACAACACACTTAATAAATCTGATAGGCCAAGATTACTATGGCTTTCTGACTTCCCTGGCATCCATGTTGCTGTCTTTCACACTGTCACTTTTTGTGGCTGCTCTCCCCAAACTCATCTCCAAACCACCTCTCCTGCATTATTTAGGCTCTGTTTCTAAAATGTCTTCTAACTGTGCTTCTACAGATTCAGTGGAAGCTATTTGCTTTCTGGATAGCTGAGTAAACGAATTTACTGTACCTTGCTGACATCTATAGGTGTCACCCCTTGTCACCTGTTTGGCAGGTGACATCACTTGTATGAGATCAGTTTAGACACTCTGAATCAGAAAGGCTTGCAGACCCCACATCCCAGTCCCTGCTCTTGCAGGGGACATACAACTTAGGGTTGTTAACTCCTCCTGTTAACTGCGTCAGCTCCACTTCCATCTTGTCTGAGATTTTACTCTTGCTATGCTTTTTTGGTTTTTTTTATAGTCAAAACTCATGTAATTTTCTGACCTGAACTGACTTTTTCAGAATCAGTTCATGGCCACTCATTTCTCCATTTGAAGATGGCCTTTTCAGCACAGGTGCTCAGGAAGGAATGACCACAGATTTTTGAGTACTCTGGAGGGTGAGAACAAAGAAAGGTGGCCCTCTTTGCCTGTGTGATTCCAACATGAGTTATGTTCTTCCACCACACTAGAAGGCAAAGTTATTATCAGCTGACATATTGTGTAACTTGAGAGCAAGAAAGTCCTGTTGGAAAATTGCCACTGTTTGGAAATTTCCACACGGAGGCTCTGTGATTCCTTCAGTGATCATGTCATATGCTGCTTTGGGATGTCTGTCTCTGTGCTGATAGCAAGTCAGGCACTCACTTTGCAGAGCAGCAGATGATGTGAACAGAAAGGAGAGGAGAGATAGGGTGGGCTGAGGGGGCTATTCGGAGAGCCGCATGCAGAGCAGAACAGAACAGGCTCCACTGGAAGTCACATAAAGAAACCTAATGCTCCTGAAGTGAGCTCTGCTTGCTTGCATTATTGACTGTGAGCTGCTGTAGGTTCCCTGCAGGGTCAGAGCAGGTATGGGGGCAGCTGTCATAAAGCAGATGCCAGGCTCTTAGGTCACAGCTGGGTAGTCCATCACCACTTACAAGCTTTTATACGGAGAGTTAAAGGGTCCCTGATGTACTAGCCACCACAGAAAGCTGTTGTATTACATACCAGGTAATAGACTGTTGGGTGCATCAGGAGCTTCTTAATTATCAGATACTCAAATATAACATTACAGGAATAACAGGAATACTGCAGGCAGGCTGGGATAGGAGTAGAGAGGATCAAATGCAAAAGAAATTACATTTAGCAAGGGCAAGTAAGTCCACAGGGAAAGTTTCTGTTAATATATTAGGAGTAAGATGGAAAAGCACACAGAAATTGATTATAAAATAACCTGAAAGGTAGAAAGTACAGCAAAAATTGAAATAATAATTGTCTTATTTTCTTTGATCCTACTGAAAAAAAGAATAAATTGTTTTCAGATGCCTACTGGCAGCAGTTGTCATGAGGACATGCAGGCAAAAAAAGGTAAAGAACAGGGAATGTTTACATAAATTGTTGTGTTCAAGTTCACCAGGCCTGATGAAATGTACTGAAGGGCATTTAAAGGATGAGCCATTGTGATTTCTGTCCCATGGGTGATACTTTCAAGGGCACCTGGAGGCCAGGAGATTTCCAAAAGGCTGGAAAAGGGCAGATGTTGTACTTCCCTTCCAAAAGCAGATAGACTGGAATTGCAAATCAGGCAGCTCACCTTCAGTGCACTAGATGGAATTGCCACACACTGCTCTGTCAGTTTTACAAATGACTGGATTACAGTGTGATGGACACTGTGTAAGTGTACTGGGAACAGACCGTGCCATGTCAATTTAATCTCATTCTGGATAAGGAGCAGAGTGGTTAAAGGGAAAGGAATAAATATATCCTGAATAAGGATTTTGTTACAATCCCTCATGATAGTCTCATGAGCAAACTTATGCTCTAAGTGACTGCTGTTCAGTCCCAGGACCATTTTCCTGCAAGTGCCCTCTGAAAGAGAATTTTCATTTGGGAAAAAATATGCACAGAACCAGGCAGAGAAGATTGTAAGCCCTTTGGGGAATAAGGTTCAAAATGATTCTGACAGATTGGATGGAGTCTGAAATCAATTACGTAAAATCCAGTAATGACAAGCACGAGGTGTTCCGCTCAGGAAACGCAGGAAGGGAGCGGGTGGGTAGGCAGCAGCAGGGTGGGGAGGAACTGGTGCAGATGGAGCAAGCTGGCTGGATCCACGGGTGTTCAGCATTGTGTTTGTGGCTTCCTGATTCCCCCTGACATTTCACTGCAGGTGCCCAAGTGCTTGCCAGGACTTAATCCCAAATCCTATGAGCTTCCCTGAGAAAAAGCCATGGCTGTGTGTGTTACAGGTGGGCTCTCTGCTAATAAGCACCTGTGTGATCTGCCTATTCCTCAGCACCACTGCACTGGGATCCTCCAGTCCAGAGCGGCGGTGAGGAGTGAGCAAGGGAGAGGGAAAGCTGGAGGAAGATTCATCAGCTGGGTAGAGAGGGATTGTGGGGCTGCTGGGCTTCCTGGCCAGGAGCAGCCCCTGCTGAGCACAGGGTGGGGTGGGCAGGCAGAGCCATGCAGGGCTGTGAGGGCAGGATAACTGGGGGAAAGGAGATAGCTGAGAGGAAACAGCAAAGTCCCACTGAAGGCCTCTCCTGGAGAGTACTTAGGCAACAGGCTGGGCTGGAGCAGGATGGCATTCAACTCTGATGGAACTGGGAAGGGGAAGCTGGGAGATTCTCTGAGAGGACAAAAATCAGGCAAAGTGACAGCAAAGGCAGAGGGAGCAAAGCTTTACAGGAGCAACTAGGCCATTGCTGCCAAGACCTTGTTTGATTCATGCTGCTGCATGACTCCTGCTGGTGAATCCCAAATCAGGAAGGTCATCCCTGCAAGGACAGCCTGGCTCGTCCCATGGGAACTTCTCCACATGTTTTCCCAGTCAACAAATCTCCTGTTTGAAAAACAAGGAGAAAGTACCATGTGGGTATCTGAACAGGAAATGTGCTTACAGCCCCTGAAGACCACAGAACATAAGATAATGTTCGCTTGCTTCCATACAAATACATGGCTGCTTCATTTCTTAAGAGTTTTTCTGGGCAAGAGGGTTAAGCACTTTGGTTTACAGTTAAATAGTGCCTGAAGTGGTATCTGCAACTATGAAAAGTAGTTCCAATTGATACTGCATGTTGAAGTCAGTCTTCCAAAATCAATATGTTTTGTCAACAGTGAATAAATTGTAGCTGGGAAAGTAACTTTGCAAATAGAGTTGCCTTGGTGATAGGGGAAAATTCATCTCAATATGAATAATAAAAACCATTTATATTGGATTTTTAAGTTGCTGTCCCATGACTTTGTTTCTTAAAAAATAACCCAACAGTGAAAATATTTCTTTAAATTATAAGTATTGTGAGAGATTAAAAAATATGTAGGGAAAGGTGTTGTCAGTGCTGAAATGACAACTGGCACTTGAAAACAGACACAGTTATGTTTTTGGTTTTATATAGATACAATAAAGCTCTCTCTTTACAAGCTGAATTAGCTCCACTTTGTTCGCTGTTAAGTAGTTGAACATTACTTTGTATAAGTCAGTGAAATGCAAGAGCATCTTCCAGAAATGCATTGAGGTGTCATACAACCCTCATCTGTTTCAAAGGGAATATAATATTTTGGTGGCTCTGTTATTGATTACTTGTAATGCCACTTTCAGAGGTTGTTTTCGTGACCAGATACGAGGCCAACACAGCACGACACCACATTTGATGTGGATTAGAAAAGCTTCAAGCTGTATTTGCTGTTCTTGTGATACTGGGAAATAAGTGAGTTGTGAAATCACATGCAGCCATGGGGCCAGGAATTCATTTCTACTATTGTCATAATGCCAGTGTAACTATATATTGATTTTTTAAGAGAGCTGTCCTGTTTTGCTCAAGGCTGTGATGGACATTTCAGCCGTTTTCCTTCATTACATGTTCTTGTTCACTGAACTGAAGGAGGAGATGAGATGTTGTATACTGTATTAATTAAATAGCCTGAGATACTCTCAAAAACTAAGCAGTTACATGTTTTTTATATCTGCCTGGCTGCAGAGGCAGCTGAGCAGGTGACTGTGGGAGGGTTGCTCGCCTTGTTTGCCCTTGTGCTGTGGGAGTTGATATCAAGTGCTAAAGGAAGAGTGGCAGCCAGGCATGGTGACTCACCAGTTCATAACTGCTTCCTCCTTAATGAGGCAGAGCCTGTAATTCAGGGAATAGTTTTGTGAATTGAATCTCAAGCCTGCTGTGAAACTGCATGGCTAGTCTGTGCTTTTTCATTTTTATTTGTTACTTACCACCTAAACAAGTCAGTAAGCCTTAGGCAGGAATTCTGCCTGAAAGTGACCAAGTAAAATTTGGTATTTTAACTGTCTTTATGTTTGAATAAACTAAAATGTTTGGGGGTGACAGGAGTACAGTGCCTAATTAGCCTTTTGCTTTTAAGTCTAGAGTATCTGACTCCAGTCTCTGTACAAGTGTTTGCTGTGTTACCTGTAGAGCACAGAGACTGAGGCAGTGGAGTCACCCACAGTTCTCCCAGGCTGGCACAGTATTTCACCGTGTTATGGATGTGAAATCCACCATACCAGGAGCCAGCAGCAGGGTGGGCTTCATGGCCCCTCAGGGCAGTGGGTCCCTGGTGCAGTTGTAGAAGTGGTGCTGGAGGAAACAGACAAAAGGCACACTGTCTTGTGTGGGTCATGTGCTTATATATGCATCAGGTTTACATCTCTTGTGTGTGATGTCAATAGCTTCTGTTTCCTGTCTGTATGAACATGCCTGGCCCCAAGCTGCAGTACTGTCCTTGATCCATCTTAACAAGACAACTTTCTGTTCTTCTGAGCAGGATGAGAATGGAGATGGAGCCAGGGAGCTGCAGAACATCAAGTCAGACCGCATGAAAGTGATACAGATGGATGTGTGCAGTGATCAGGAGGTGGCTCAGGCCGTGGATTTTGTGAAGAGGACCCTGAAGGAGCCAGAGAAAGGTATGTGGAGATGTTTTGCTTAGAGAATCCTTCCTACAGAGCAGGCCATGCCCTGACTAGGTAATTCTTTCTCTGTACCACCAAAAGAGGGTTAACAAGCCTGAAGACCTGTGACAGTATGTGGCTGGCAGTCAGACAGTGATGTACCCGGGTCAGTGAGGATAATTGTCTTGCTGTTGATGTGGCAGCCACATGGAAAGAGACCAAGACTGGCTGGAGGATTAGGCTTTAACTCTGCATCCCATAAAAAGCAATGAGTGGCAGCAAGCCCACAAGTATCTGTATCTTTGTCCTTGAATGTCTGTGAAGGGCATAGAATGGCCAGAGCTTGATCCCTTCCTTGTACTCCTGCCATAACCTGGCTCATGCAGACCTTGCTAATGACCCTGCTAATGAAGAGGTGACAGGCCTTGGCTGCTTATTGCAGTCCGCTCTGCTGGGCAGGTCCAGCTGAGTGCTGAGCTGGAGCACAGATGTGACCTGCCCCAAAACCTGCATCAATCTTCAGCTGGGTCAGTCCATGTCTTCAGTTTGCCATGCAACATCCCAGAGGTGATGTGAAGTGGGATCCAGGGCAGGTTTGGTATAGATGACCTTAAACCACACGCCACCTTAAGCATGAGTCTAACTCATGGACCCTAAAAGCATGTCAAAGAAGATAGGAGTCCCTTCTTCCTTCTTGGGAGTGGTTTGGCAGTGGTATGTGAGTTTACAGTCAGAGCCTGATGTGACACCAACCAACCTCTTCCCATGTGGTGAGGTTGTGAGGCTTCTTGCCCTGCATAGGTTTCTCTGCAGCCTCTGTGCCAGTAGCAAGCTGGACAGCAACTATAGACACAGGCTGAGAGTGAACTGGAGTATGGACTTCAGGGTTCTGTGACATGAAGGTGGTTGCTCCTCTTGAAGCTTGGAGGAGACTGCCATGGCTCTGTCTTTGTTCGCAGCAAGTATAAAGTGGGTAAACAACAATAGCTCTAATCTTCATGCAAATTATGTGAGCACACCTTTTCTCCTAAAACAAGCATATGAAATGTAACTGAGCAGTGCACTAACTCTGATCCCACACATGTTCTCTCTGCATGGTTTTTCTTCCTACACAATCACCCAGCCCTTGTCACACATTTCACAGCTTCTCAAGCTTTTCCCAAAGAGCCCAGCAACAGCAGTGGTGGCACAGAGCCATTTCCTACTGAGTGAGAGCTTGGAAGGGGGCAGCTCTGTTGCTTCTATAAATGCAGCAGTGTTTGCAAAACCGTGTGTGTAGCAGGGACAGAGAAGTCTTGCATCCCTGATCAGCAAGTTGGACTGGTTCTTCCTGCACTTGAGAGCCTAACCCTGTAACTGTTTGCTCCAGCACGGTGTGCAGAGCAACAAAGGCTTCTTTTTAGGCTCATCAGTGTGACTGAGGTTTGAGGCTTGCCAATAAATAGTACTCAATAAATAAGTGCTGGAATATAGAGACTATTGAGACTGAGGTGCCTTGTACAGAGGTGGTTGTTGCAGGCTGAATGTGGCCTCAGAGAAGCTACTGCAGAACAGTTCTTGCACTCTACAGTTTTTTATACCTCTTCTACCTGAGGTGTGTACATAAGGCTGAACTCATTTCGATAGGAGTGCCCCTGTTTGTTTTTGGTCTTATTGCAGTTCCCACTGTATTGTTGACACTACAGACGTAATAGTGATAAGGCTCTGCTCAATAAACACACTGCTGTCCAGCAAACAGCCCTGTGACTGGGCACCCCTCAGCCCTCTGTTCTGTATGTAACATGCCCTGATTGGTGAGTAATGAAATTCCAAAAACAAACTATTGTAAATAATGATTCAGGGACATTCACGAAAACTAACCTCATAACCCAGGAAATGGAAATCATTATAGAGAAATTTACAGGAATTTGTCAGGAGTACTCTGCAGAGGTCAGCTTGTGACCAACAGTTTAAGTCTTAGGTAAATCCCTGCCAAATTTGCTCTGCATGATTTCTTGTTACTGGTGAAGTGACACCATTAGATGCCCTGCTTCCATGGTCCTGCTACCAATTAGAGCCTGCTTTGCAGCAGCACAAGGAACCCCATTCAGGCTGAGATGCTCTGCTGGCTGCAGATGAGTGTGAATTTCGTCTTGACTCACTAAAGCTGGCAGTTTCAGTAAGTGAGGCAGTGACAAGCTACTATAAACAGCTGGCCAACAGCCTCCAGGGAGAACAACCTTAGCTGGGAACGGGGTAGGGTTACTGGGACCCGTGTGAGAGCAGAGTGTCAGGCTAGCAAGGGCATATTGGTATTTTCAAATGCACCAGGAGGATAAATTCCATTGCACAATGGTAGAGTATTGCAATTTGCTTAGAGGACTGTGTTTGGTACAATACGTGATTACTATCTGACCATGAATAAATACAGGCTGGAAGTTATTAAAAGACTTTTATACATCAGGGCAGGGAAGCTGTGGAGCAGAGATGGGGCAAGCAGCCAAAAAACCTCTGAAAGGGGGCTTGATAACCTTTATCAACAGAATGGCATGACATTGGTGCTTTTGATAGCAGTGTTGAAGCTCTCTGAACATGAAGACTCCTCCTTAGCCTTGTGCTTGTTCTTGGCAGCAAGAGGAAGGCCAGGGAGTGGAAAGGGGCACCAAGTCCAACACACTCCAACAGTCTAGCCCTCACTCCAACACAGTGCAAAATAACCATAGTGAATGGTAGGACATCTAACGAGGAGAGAAACTCTGTTATCTTGTTCCCGCTCTTCTGTTTGTTCCTCGTGCAGTTTATTGCTTCAACAAATCCATGAAGTATGAATTCAGTCATACAGTTGGTTGCCACTTGGACTCCAGCAGTAATTGCTTTGAAGGGTCAAATTCTTGGTGACCTGCTAAGTTCTGACATGTAAGGGGCTCAGTGCAGAAGCTCTTGGTAAGTGCAGTCAATTTAATTTTGACAAGACTGCATACACAAAAGACATTCATTTTTAAATTCTAGTAGTTGTAGGAGTTGGTTGTAAGTTTGCTAACTTCTGATAAAGCTAGGGTTGAGGGAAACCGATACTTGGACTAAAACACAGCAGCTGGTAACCAGGCCATGAACTTTCAGATCAATACCAGGCACTCTCCAAAACCATGAGTCAGAATTGTGAGGGGGATTTAGAAATCCAAGATAGTTGTTTTCCTTGGTTTTTTTTAATTGTGGGGAAATCCAGCCCCCTCCAAAATTCAATAATATCACTGAATGAAGACAAACCTGGGACCAAGAGGAGGCGTAAAAGAGAGTCAGCCAAATCCAGCCATAAAAAGCCCCAGAACAGCATTTGATCTTACAGAAGACATTCAGAGACGCAAAGCTTACGGCCCTGTCACTCTCCCCAATATTCCAAACAAGCCTCTGGTATACCAAGTGCGTAGTTCATCTCCTTGCTGGGTTTTTCTCTACAACATTTTTTCTACAAAAGCACCCAGTTCTTTGTCAAGATTTTAGGTTACTGTGAACAACCAGAGAGGTAGCTTTTCTGTGATGCTCTTCCTTGTTCTATGCTTTAACCATGTGTTTTTTGGCAGGTCTGTGGGGCCTGGTGAACAATGCTGGCATTTCGACCTTTGGAGAGGTGGAATTTGCAAGTTTAGACAACTACAAGAAGGTGGCAGAGGTCAACCTGTGGGGCACTGTGAGGGTGACGAAGGCTTTCCTGCCCCTCATTCGTAGAGCTAAAGGTACATGCTGGGCAGTGTGGCAAGGCTCAGAGCTTTTGCAGCACAGCAAAGAGATGTAGCTAAAAATCCAGGCTGGGCTTGAAGGATTGCCTGTGCAGCCCAAGGAAGGTTTCAGGCATGTAGTGTAAGCATTGGGTAATACCTGCCCCTCCTGGAGCAGTCCAGGCACATACACTGCAGGTGTTATCTTAAACATCCAGGATATCAGAGACTTTTATGTAGTGCTGGCAGATATCACACAGACAAGATAATCCAGAGTCCACTGAGTGATTGTGTTTGGATAACTGAATCTTCTCCCTTCATGTTCTTCAGTTCACAGATGATGTTAGGGAGTGATGGAATAAATGAGAGTCTAAAGCAGCCATTTTAGGTATCTTGCAAGACAACGGTATTATCAAAAATCTTTGGTTTATATTACAAAAAGATATGTATGAGCAGAACTCTGAAGAGCTTCTTTATTTAGTATGTGTGGGAATGCTGGCGCAGGTGTGTGTTCTGTGAGGACAAAAAGGGGTTATATTGAGAAGATTGCTCGGATACCATTTCCAGAAAGCAAGTAACCACTAAACCAGTTCTATCTCACTACGAAAGGTATCTTACCCAGTAGGTCGTTCTCACAGTCTCTCTAAGTTACACTTAGTCTGGAATGAGACAGCAGAGCTGCCCACTTGTTTCTCAACTAAAATTTCAAGCTGCAGAAGGATGTTGGACTCCATGGCTGTGAAAATCTTCCCTGTAAAAATAGGTGGTGGGATTTCAAGGGTTTGTTTGTAAGTGCATCTGAAACTAATTGCACATGGCTTGTCTCAGATAAAGGCAGACACCCCCAGAGGAGTGACCACTGCTGTCACCATCCCACGGCAGTGCCTGATCTAACACAAGCTGCCAGAGCTCTGCAGCTGGGCTGTCACGGGCTGCTGGCAGGAGTTAGGACTATTGCTCTTCACTGCCCTATGGACAGCAGCACATTAAATCTCCCTTGTTTGTCCCAGACATGAACACTGTAGGCCCTCATGACTGACCAGCTGGGTAAGCAGGCTTTGCTGCTTATGCTGCAGGTTCAGAGAAATCTCTACTAATTCTCTGCTGTCCAGCTTGTATCTAGAAGCACATAGCTGTGTTAGGCGGAGGGACTGCAGTTGAGCTGTCATGCTCCAGAAAGAACCAGAACACTTGTATGGTGTCATGCTGAGTTGTGAGCTTTGCAGCTCGTAGCACTGCTAGCTGAACCTTGAACCCTCCTCTAGCAACTCAAGGAGCTCTACACTGATGTGAAAACACACAGCTTGCAGTCTCAGAAGATCTGAACACTTCTCTGCTTGGAAATTTTGATACCACAGCAGGCATGTGTACCGTCCATGGAGCAGTCAGAGCAGGGGTTAACCTTGCTTGAGTCAGGAGAGAACAGCTGCCTGACAGGGGATTTGTATGCCTCTTCAAGATTCAGATGCTAGAAATCAGCCTCATCCAACTAAGCACCTTTTACTGGGATGTTCTGACCGTTTCTTCTGCAGCCCATCATCTCTCCCTGCTCTTTTCTCTCTAGGCCGTGTGGTGAATATCTCGAGCATGTTGGGACGGATGGTGAGTCCATCTCGCTCCTGCTATTGTGTTTCCAAGTTTGGGGTGGCAGCCTTCTCTGACTGCCTGAGGCAGGAGATGTACCACTGGGGTGTCAGAGTCATCCTCATCGAGCCCAGTAACTTCGTGGCAGCGACGGGCATCCTGACGGCAGAGGGCATCGACAGACAGGCTGGGGCTCTGTGGCGCGGGGCCAGCGACACTGTGCGGGAGGACTATGGCGGGGAGTATTTCAGCCGCCACGTGGCCATGATGAAGTCCTTCATTAACAGTGGCCTGAAGGACATGTCTCTGGTCGTGGGTGACATCACCGATGCGCTCACCTCCCCGTGCCCCAACAATCGTTACAATCCCATGGAGACCTACTGGTGGGTGAGGCTGCAAGTCATGACCCACCTGCCCACGGCCATTGCCGACTGGCTTTACATCCCTGGAGCCACCCTGTGAGTGGCCATCCTTCAGGCATCCTTCCAGGGCTCATACTCACACGTAGGTTAGAGCTGACCTCTGCACTCCTCACTGATATGTCTCCCCTCTGGATGCATGTGCTTCCCCTTTGGGTTAGGGCTTCAAGTCATGTTGTGGGATGCTAGAACAGCATAGTGCTTTTTTTGTTTGTTTTGTGTTTTTTTCCCCTTATTTCTTGTTTGTATTCCCTGCTGTCCTGATTAAAGTTGAAAGGCGTTTTCCTTTTAACTATGGAGGAGGCAGAGGAAGTTTAACATAATGGATCAAATATGTGACTAGTGTAACTGGGTCAGCAGTTCCCCCAGTGACAAATTTGGCTCATTAATGGTCTCTTGCTTTTCCTTACAAGGACAAGCTGCTAATAGCAGAGCAAAGCTGTTGCTATGAGATGGCTGGAAGGGAGAAACTAAAATGGGGAACAAAAGCAGACTTTTCCATTTGATTGAAAATGGGTCAGTCACAGCCTTCCATTGTTTTCATGATCCTGCTTGGAAGCTCTGCTGTGCTGTGACTGTCTGCTCTTTCCAGGGAAACAGCAACACTGCCTCTAAATAGCCTCATTACCTAGCTGCAAAGAAGGGTTCTTCCCTCCCAGCACTGTGGCCTGGAGGTGCCAGAGCAAACGGTTGGGAATAATGAGTGAGGTCTGAGCCGTCCCTCAGCCAGTCCCTGTGGACTTGCAGCCTCTCTCCACCCACTGCTGCTGAGCTTTGTGGGGCAGGGTTTAGACTGATGTAGCAAACAAATTTGGCTCCTCTGACTGCTACCTTAGGTGCCTAAACTACTGAGCTGTGGCATGGACACTGTTTAGCCTTCTCCCTGCTTCCCTCATGTCCCATCCAGGCTCCCTCTTGCTGGTGAGGTTGCTGTTGTTGGCTTTCCTAAATCAGTTTTTTGTTTAATCCTCTGTGCTTGAATAGTGATGGGACACTCTGCAGACAGCACGGCCTGACTATGAGCTCTGGAAGGGTGCTTCAGGAAACACATTTTTTGTTTTTAATATTACACAATATTACACAATGAAATCTCCATGTCACACAATAACCTTCTCTGAAAACCTCCTGATAAGTGGTTTGAGCTACTCTTGCCCACTATCCCCAAGGGTCTCTCCTGTTGGCCATATACAGGATTTCAATATTTTTCCAAGTGCTGGGATTGCCTGGCTTCCTGCCCTGTTCCCTCTGTTCCAGTTGTGACCACTGGTGGTGCAGCCAGTAGGCTGCAGGTGCTGCTGCTCAGGCTGGGACCCTGCCCTCTTACTCTAGCAGCCAGCTTTTCCTTCACTGTTTTGCCTTATGTGAGATTAAGTGGCTATAAAAAGAGCTCTCTCTTCATCTGTCTCTGTTAGTTCTGACTTGGAAACTGTGCCTTAAACTTTTTCTATGCCACTGGCTGTAAATTCCTGGAGTTTGCATGCAGTTGTGAATGCTGTGATGGCCTTGAGGAGGAAAGCAGGCTTCCCTTGGAGATGCTTTCAAGGCAGCTTATATTACAAGTAACAACTCCTGGAAATGGTGCTGTGCAGTTCATTTTTTATTCCAGATCATCGGCATGTGGAGATTGCTTGGAATCTGGGGCCCAGAAGGATCCCACTGAACTGCAGCTTAAACAGTGTTGTAATCACTTCTGCCCCCTTCACTGTGAAAGGTGATTAATGTTACGTAGCTCTGATTTGCACAGAGAGAAAAATAAAATGGGAGATTTGTAAAGCATATATCTCTCCAGTGTACCTTTATACATTGGTTTTCTCACCCATTTAGATTCTGAGGCCAGGATTTCATTAGGTTCAATAGATAAGGAGGTGGCAATTCTTCAGCAGGTAGTGGTACTATGCAGGCTCAGTGGGAATTGCCTGGAACAGAATGGGCAGCATGGTCTGTTTCCTCTGCAGAAGGCAGCTGGAGAGGCCTCTCTGCAAACACACACATGTCAGTGTTTGTATTTTATGTGGTTTCCCTCCAAGGACAGCGTTGAGAGCAGTACTGTGCATTATTTTTTGCCTCAGTGTTCTGTGTGTAACTAATCCAAGTGCTACAGCTGCCTGGTAATAAGGATTAGCTCTTCTCACAGACGGGATGGAGACTGGCAAGCCAAGAAGTGTCTGAGGCCATGCAAGGACCTCATGGTTGAGTCAGGGTTAGGATTTCACAGCATGTGAGCCCCAGTCCCCTCCTCTGCCCCTGAGAACTGCTCAGGAGGGTTGTCAGTGCCTGATCCAGTTTTTCTGTGTGGGTGTCTGGGGACAAGAGGAGCAGAGTGCTGGTGCAAAAAGAGTATCAAGTGTTTCTGTATGGTGCAGATGATCATCTGAACACTGAACGAGAGCGGTAAAGCCAAGGATCTCCAAGCAGATCCTTTCCTATCTTGAGCTTCCAGCAGCCATTCAGTGTCCAGTGAAAAACTGATTCTGAAATCTGCTCCCTGAGGCAGCCAGAGCCTTGTTTCACACCACAGAGTTGCATTAATGCAGGCACTGAGGGCAGATTGTTTTTTTGTGCTGAGTAACAGACCGAAGAAATCTCAATTCCATTTGACAGTGACCTTCGAACCTCGAGGATGGAGAAGACAGAAGGAAGTCCAGTGAAATCCCCTGGAAGTCCACGCTCATTGCTGCTGTGGTACCCTACCAGGGGTTAGGCTGCCAAAGCGGCCTGTGGCTGTTTTCCCAAGGGCCAGCTGCTGAGGCTGTGGCAGTGTCCTACCTTTTTCTGCATGTTTCTCACAATGCTTTGGAAGGCAGCGATGGTTCAACTACTTGCTGCACCCTTTAGCCTTTGTAGCATATTTCTGGTTTCCCTCTCAGACTGGCAGGTTTTCTGCAATGGCACTAGGAACCAAGAGATGGTTCTCTGCATGTCATGTTTGCTCTGGCTCAGCATAACACAGCAAGGGGCCTCCTGAGGTTTCCCAAGCAATCACTGTGAGTTTGGATTCTCCAGATCACTTCAGGTTCTTTGTGTCTTGACCAAAACTTAAGTCCCAAACCAGTGGCAAGTCCCAGTATGTGTTGCAGACCTCATAGTACCTCTGGTTCCTGGTTTATTTCCAATTAGCAGCAGTGACAAAGAGTTTATTATGGGTGAAGTGAATAAAGACTATCTCTAAAAGCCAAGGGAAACAAAATGTTTCTTCTGAATGGCAAGAGCTGCCGAGGAAGTGGTCCATTTCAGGCAGAGGTGAGATGCAGCAAGTTGCAATGGAGATCCTTCACTGACAGTCCTCTGTTTACCTCTTCAAGGAGCTACACAAGAGGATGGCAATCTATGCTGCTTCCTCTGGGCTTTACAAGTCTTTAACACCGTCAGGAGTAGCCCACGTCCCAGGTTTGCTGTTCTGATGTGGCTGAAGACCTCAACCAGCCATGGAGCTGGCCAGGAGATATGCTGCACCAAATGCCAGCTGTGTGGTGTTCCTGGGAACTGTGTTTGACACACTGAAGGGCAAGACCCAGCATTTGGAAAAATTTTGTAAGCAGTGGGATGCAGTTTCTCTTAGATAATGTTGACTATGAGGATACTTCTCTGTGCTGCTTTCCTCCCAAGTGGTGACCCCGTAGCCTGTCTGGTTACAGAGCACTAGTGAAAAAAACCATCACAAGGGATGCTGGAGTGTTAGCAAAGCAGCTGCTCTCCTGTGTTTAGTGGGCCCATGTGAATGGATACGCCTGTTTCTGGCCACACGATGCCTGTGACTGACTTGTGGCACATGGACATTGTCTGCTGTATAACCTGTTGCTTTGATATCTCAGGGGGAGTCAATAGGTGTTAGGGGCAAGTTTAGAATTTGAGATTAGGAAGCTGTGCTAAAGGTCTTTACAATAGCCACAATAGGTGAGAAAGGCCGATGAGGTCCAGCCTTGCACAGAGAGATGCTGGCCCATCCCTCTGCCAGTGGCCAGGGAAGTACATGGGAATGGGACCTTCACAGGCTTGGTGCTTCTGCAGGGAGCTCGGCTTGGCAACACCCAGCTGTGCAACACTGCCACCTAGCACTGCAACACTGCCACCCAGCGCACCCGCAAACAGGAAGCTTGCTCAGCTTTTTCGAATCTTTTAAGACCTAGGAAACCCAGGATGGGTTTATCTTTCTAGCTCAGAGACCCCCACTCCCCCCCGAACATGGTGGTGCTGTGCAAACAGCAATGGCAGCACCTGTGCTTCTGGCTGGGGTTTTGAAACATGAATTTTCAGCTTCTTCTGCAACCACAGTGCTGAGAAATGTCTCAAACCCAAATCGATACCAGCAGGTTTCTCAGCCAGCAGCCTGAGCTCTGGGGGCCGTAGAGATGCTACAAATAGCATGAGAATTTGTAAGAGAGCCAGCTCCACCTCCGGGGCCTGGAGCCAGATAAAGTTAATTCATTCCCAGCAGTGCTCCAAGGGCCACAGGGATGCTACTGATACAACCCTATCATCCTCTCCCCTGGTGCTCCTTTAGGAAGTGAGCAGACCCGTGTTTTCACCTCAAAACACTGATGAGAAATAATAGCTTTGCCCTGACAGAAGCCTGTCAGGAGACACAAAGTGGTCATGCACACAGGTCTCCTGCAGCATCCAGTGACTTCTGCTGCAGTGTCTTGACAGTGAAGAGCTCTCCAGAGCACTCAGCAGGATGTGGGGCTGGATCAGCCCACTGGTGCAGAAGGCATCTCAAGGCACAGCTAAGCCACTGTTCAGGAGCAGTTATCACACACAAGGTGCAGTGAACATGCAGGAATTCACTGCCCACAAGTTTAATTTGGTTCCTCGAGGATGGTTTGCCTCACAATACTTTTTGCTAACAGAGCAGTGATGGAGAGGGTCTCTGCCCACTGCCTTACCTGTGGGTGTGCAGTATTGCTTTCCTCTTCTCAACAGAGAAACTGATTGTGTTTTGATCCCATAGGTATGGGTCAGAAAGGCATTTTTCTGGTATCTTCTGATTAAGCACATAATTATCAGGTTATCCTCAACAAAGAAACTCCCTCCATCAGATGGCTTTAAGCCCGAAAGAATCAATATGAAGAAAGTGTCTGAAGTTTTCTGACTTTTGGAAAAAATAAGGACTTTTAAGAAGAAGGGTTTCTAAGACTCAATGGTGCTGCCATACCATTGCCAGCTTTGCCCTTTCATTGCCACAGCATCATGAAACTGGCCCCAATACCATGAGTTTTACGGGTTTGCTTTGCAGAGCACATGGTGACATTTGTTCTGCCTACCAGTTCCTTACTCTTGCCTTCCCCCATGCCTGCCTTCTCCTAGCCAGCATGGCACAAGGTTTTCCACCCCACAAGCATAGTCCCTGGTATGAAAGCTCTCTCTCATGCAGCACCTGGCAAACGATGTGAAGAGCAGTGGTGTTTCCCAGTTGTTGCCAGCTCCAGCACACAGCCAGAGCAGATCTGGTCACCTAAAAGTCTATCAGGTCTTCCTACACTGTGTTTGTGAAGACATTAATATAAGTAGAAACAGGAAAACTGAAAGAAAGTATTGCTGCTTTGATTGTAGAAAGGGCATTCAGTGGAGGAACCAGGTTACAGCTGGTCTGTTTTAATGGTATAATGGAAAAGAGTTCTTCCTAGGACTGAGGTCCAGCATTTCTGGTCCTGGCACTGCCACTGGCTCTTACTAAGTGTCCTGAAAAAATCACTCTACCTGCACCAAGCTCCCTTACCATCCCAGCCTCCTCTGCCACCACCCTGCCCATGCTGGAAAGCAGAAAACCACTGCAATGCAATGCACGCTGTTTGATTCATTTTGCTGTCATAACTGGTGCCAGAACAGGTATTATCCCCCTTCCCATAGGCTGAGTTACTTCTTGTGCAGAATAATAACTGTGGCATCTCCAGTCTTCTGCGTGAAAGCTGCTACAAGTGACTTATAAAATCTTCTGAACTGCTACAGCTGCAAAGAGGAATGTGTCAGGGTGGAGGGCAGGCATTAACACCATTGTGCTGCTTTTAAATGGGCACCAAGGTTAACCATCACCCCACAGGCACCTTGCCCAGGGACCTTGAACTGCAGCTCAGGGAGAAGCTCTACATGATGTTTTACTGCACAGCTCCAGGGCCTCCCTGCCAGAGCAATTGTGCTCCCAGGGTGGTACCTCTCACCTTGTGGGGTCAAGTGCTGTAGAGGAATGCATTTTCCTCGTGGGACTTTAACCAGGGTTACTATGACAATCGATCAGCAGGCTGTCCTTATGTCTCCTTCCTGGTTTCTGCCTTCTCAGAGGTGTTGAAGCATTCAGAGTGCAGCAAAGCACCCTCCCTTTCCAGCTCTAATGAGAGGCAATCGTTGCTCCAGGAAGCATAACTAAGGAGAGAGCTTCTAGGAGAAGGAATACACTGTGATAAGGCCCCATAGCTCCATCACTTACTGCAGGGAGGGATGTGGTCAGTCCTGTGTCCCTCTGGAGATATCCAGTGGGTGTCTGGAGTGGGGTTATACAGCTTCTCCTGTAGGAAGCAGAGCACAAGCGCCTGTGCAGGTACTTATCCTGGCAGCCCTTCAGAAAAGAAGATGGGGATCAAGTGCTCCAATGCTTTGGTAATGGAGAAGTGCCTGCAGAAAATCTGCATGAGGACTTGGGAAAGGCTTCGAGGTAGAAATGGCCATTTTTAAAGAGCATGAGATAGTGTGGTGGCCTGGCTCTTGGCATGAGGTGCAGGACACAGTCATCTGGTGGGTTCACTGGTCTGTCCATTCCAACAATGGACTCCAACACAGAGGTTTCCCAGTGCTAGCACTGGTGGGGGGATGATGCCAGTGCTTTTACTGGTAGCTGCTGCCACACCACATGCACACACAGGAAAGACCTTTTCTTCACATCTTTCTCACATACTCTCTGACCCCACACTAAATTCCAACCTCATTCCTCCCTGCTTGTGTTCTTTTGCTGCACACCTTTATTGACAGGAGAATCCTTACAACTCTAGCCCAGGAGTACATCTGGAACTCCTTTTTGCACCACTGCCACTTTTCCAGCCCTGAGCCACACTTGAGCTGCCTGGTTCCCTAAGGCTTTGGGGACACATGTCTAAACTAACCATTCCTAAATTCTCCCAGCTTGTTTGAATGAAACTCACCATGAATGCTCTTTCTGTGCTGTTTCCTATTGTAACTACATATTGCATCAAAGTCTGATGCATCAAAATCACTGACCACTGACAATTTATGTTGTTTATTTTCTGTACAATGTAAACTCCAGTCTAGCAAACACTCAGGCCTGTGTTTCAATGCAAGCTGTGTGTGCTTGGGCTCAGCATCAATGCAGCTATTTATGGGCAAAGCCAAACACATATGCCAGTGTCTTTGTGCTCTGCAGTCTGTGCAGAGGGATGTGACTTGCCCTTTGAGAAAGTGGATTCTTAGAATTCTCCTCTGACCTGTGGTGTGAGATTGGGGGGTTCAGAGACACGGGGTGGGAACACTGTGCTCTGGGAGGGAGAAGTCCATCAGAGCCAGAGCGCTGCCCTCGTGTCTTCCTGGTCCATATATAAAACAAATACACAACAGCCTTGAGGCCTGTGAGCAGGGGATATCTGAGGGTGTGAGGACACCCTTGAACTCTGTGTGTGATTCCTCCACTCCTGGTAGCTGACGCTCTGCAGTGCTCCCACAGCAGGAGGGCCTGTGTCCCCATGGAAGGGCTTCTTCCTCAGCTGGCAGGACACCATAATCTGCAGGAGATTCCTTAATTGCATTTCTTAATGCAATAGAGGCCGTTCTCTCTTCCTGTGAGCAGAGCTGCAATTACCCACACTCTATAAATCTGTGTCATGAGGAATATGTAGGTTGTATATAGGTCATAGAAAATATAATTGTGTAACTGCATTAGCGCGTCCCTGAGCTAAGGGCTGAAATATGGCTTAGCTGCAGAAAATAGGGCTGTGGGCTTAAAATAGCCTTCCTTCGGCATCTCTTGGACAGATCTGGTGATGCTGTGAACAGATCACTGTGCCTCTTCCAGAAGAACAGAGAATACCTTTGCAGGAGGCGCTCTCTAAGCATGTTTAATGACTTTTTTTTTAAAGCATTTAAAATATGTTTTAGTGTGCTATAGGTTGCTGGTCCAGACAAAAGCATCATGAATCCACTGGGGAATGTGGGAGCTCTCCTCTGAGATGGGGGTGCAGAGCAGGGCAGCTGGGGTGCTCTTTGGGCTGGGCTCAGTGGGGCACAGAGGACCTGTGCAAGGGGGCAGCAGCTGTGCTGAGCTGAGCCACAGAGCCAGGAGCCTGTAGTGGCCATGACATTTAAATCTGAGCAAGCATTCACAGACAGAGCCCATGAGAGTATGGTAAATGCCCATGGGATCTGCTCCCACATCCACTGGAGAAGTCCTATTCTGCCCCCTTCTGCTGTGTGCTCCTTGCTGCCCTCTGTGAGGATGCTTTTCCACCTTCGAGTCACACATGAGCTGCCTGGTTCCCTCAGGCTTTGGGGACACCTGTGCCAGGTGGCTGCTCCCCCCTGTCAGCACTGACAGGAGCAGGAGACCCCCAGCTCACTGTGGGCAGGCACGGCACTTGGCACAGCTGGTCCAGCTTGAACGCCTGCTCTGCCAGTACCTGGCATCTGCTGTGAGAACCCAGCAGCAAACACATCAACAAAACTTTTTTAACCTTATTTACCAGCATTAGGCTGCCCTTAGTGTGGGGCACAGGGACATACTGAAAAGCCAGGATTGTGGGCACTGCTGGAACACTGGATTTTATGGTAAGCACATCTGCAAGGGTGAGATGCTGCTGGGACAAAGTTTTCCCACTGGTCCAACTCTACAATCTATTTCTCTACATAGGGACCTTGTTCTTATTTTGGTTTATTTTGTTTTCTACTTTCTGAAGACTAAATATTCATCTGGCTCCTCTCTCCCCGGGGACTCAGATCTTGGCAGAAGTACCAAGCAGGCTGAGGAGCTTTCCTTAGCCCAGCCAGAAACACTGCTCGTCCTGCATGATAGGGTTTGTGCCTTAAAAAATTAATATCCTTTTTGGTTTTACAACTTCTTAAATCTCTCTTTGGTTTCTTGTGTTTTGAATACATAATTGGTTATTTTCCAGGGTGGAGACCTGCTCACTAATTGTATATAGATGAATCACAACATCTTTCATGCACTTGCATTGGACCAAATTCCCATATCCCAGAGGCCAGTTCATGCTTCCAGAGTCTGTTTACTCCCTTTGCTGTCAGAAGTGTAATTTAAAATTTTACACTGTTTTGCATAAATGGATTTCAAAGCACTTTTGCCACTCCTAAAAACAGGAAAATTCCCACCTGCCTTCCTTTTCTCTGTCTTATCTCTTGCAAGTTCATTTTTGTTTCTGTATACATGTTGCAACTTGTCTGACCAACCCAAAGCCCCATTTCTTTCAGAGGAGGAAAAAACCACAAAAAATGAACTTGCAGCAGAAAAGATAGAGGAAGGAAGGGAAGGCATCTCCTGATCTGGGAAGAGCTGTCCATACAAAGAACATTGTGTCCCTGGTGGGACTCTCAGGATATGATGCCTCAATGCTGGAGTCCCACAGAGAGGTTCCAGCACTGGGGCTTCAAAGGCAGCAGGCCTGCACACAAGATCTGTTCACGCAGAATGGTGCAAAATGGCCATGTCCATGGCAGCTCTCCAGCCCCTGTGGATTTGGGCTGCTGAGGCACTTTCTGGAGATGAAAACTTCTTTGTGGGAACAGACAGAGAGCCCTAGGCTTGTGGCTACCAGGACTGGCACTGATGGTGTCCTACAGGTAAAGCATATGCCCAGAGCTCCTGGTCCCTGCAAGGGGATGTCCCGGCCAGCATAGCCCATCTGTATGTGCCCCATGCACAGTGCTCCTCACATGCCACCCATGGGCATACTGTGTGGCTCATGCCACCTCACCCTGTGTATGCTTTGCACCCACTCCTGCCTCCCTGTGCACACATGTTGCCCACCCCATCCACACCCCTGTGCCTCGAAGGCAGTGCTGCCCTGCCCTCCTGCAACCCCTGCAGTTCCTCACTGTCCATGTCCTGTGCACACGCCCTGCCCACCTGCCTTGCAGCTGCCTCATCATCCAGAAATGTGGGGGAGGCTTCAGTCTTGCATGAAGCATTCCAAGCATGTCTGGTGCTTCCCCCTTTTGCCCTGGTTTCTCCCCAGTTCTCCTCCTTCCTGTCCTCCCACCCCTGTTCCAGCTTCCTGCCCTTTGATGTGCCTCTGCTCCAGGGTACAAACTGCTTACCAGGTGGAGACGACTGCTCCCACCCCACAAATAGGTGCAATTATAAGGTTATGCTTTTCCCCAAATGCTTGCTCTGGAGTGCAGTGCAGGTGGATGGGCTCAGAGCAAAGTCCTGCTGCAGGCCAACGACAGACAGGACATGGAGCAGGGCCCTGCTCTGTGCGAGCAAGTGGTCCCTGCAGGTGCTGGAGGTGTGATAGTAGGAGGGTCCTGGGGTGGCCACTGAACACAGCTGGTGAAGTGGCCCTGAGCAGAGACTCAGCTGCAGCAGCCCAAGCCTGCTCCATTCCAACACAGGAGCAATAGATATCTGGGTGTCCCTGGGGAAGGTGCAGCCAGTGCTTGTGTGGAGACAGATCCCAGCAGTGGCGGCAAGCTCGGCTGTCAGGTCTCATCATGGGTGCTTCAAGCCATGCAGTGCCTCAGCACCCATGGGGTGTCCTTGGCTGGCAGCAACCAGTGAAGGACCCGGGCTCCACTGCAGCCCTGAACCTCTGAGTGTGCAGAGGGATCCCTGTTTTTCCTACCAAGACATGGATTTTCTTCCACTGCTGTTGGTGCTAGCTGCAAGGGAGGCGATGGCTATAGCAGAGCCCACCCTCACCTGTCCTTTCCACTCTTGGTGGCTCAAGGAGTGTCAGCTTATGGTGGCTCCTGGCTCCTCATAGCCTCCTGGCTGCATCCCAGGTGAATGCAGCAGGTTCCATGGATTGTGGCTGAGTGAATGCCTTGCTGCTCCGGTATGACTCTGGATGCAGGGTGCCAGGAGCCAAAGTGTCAGTGCCCAGCCACCCAGACCTGTCTCTGGCAGGGCCAGCACTGCAGGGCAGCCCTTGAGTGCTGGGCAGTGCCTGTATACCAGCCCAAGCATGAGCCCCTCTTGCTGCAGCAGAACCGCTCCATCCAAGGGACTGCTACCACAGTCAGGGAGCCCTTGCCTCATCCTGCAGGACAATGCTCCATAGGCACACAGACAGACCTCCACGTGGCTGTACTCATGCACACAGGGCAAATGTTCTGCTGTGGCCAAGGCTGGCCATTCTGTGGGGTTTTCTCCTCTGGTTACTCTGCAGGATGTGGGCAGCCAAGCTCAGGAGAAAAACTGCTCTTGCTGGTCTGCTGTGCGTGGGGAATCCCACCTCTGCAGTACACTGCGGCAGGGCAGGGCTCATACTGATTTTCTGATTTCTAACCTCTTTGTATCACAAGAGGTGCAGATGAATGTGGGGCTTGCAGAGAGTCTGCAAGATACCTCTGACTTTGACATGGGCAGCCAGAGCAATCCCATCAGGGACATGAGTGGCTGCCAAAGCACTAATGGAGCTGTATGCAGGCAGGGAGAGCCCCCTGCATGCTCCCCTTCCCCATGCCAAGCACTGTGGCAAGCCACAGACTGGGTGCTTCCCCACGCTATTCACTGCCAGCTGGTGCTGCTGGATCTGTGTTGGACCATACACAACTGGGATGGCCATTGAGGTCCTGGGTGCACGTTAGCTGTTGCTATGTTTCAGGGCACACCTGGGCTGTACCGTCCCCATCTATGGCTCTTGGGGTGGCATTTGGGCAGCCAGGAGCTTAAGAGTGTGTGTGTGCATGTAAGGCATGCCATGCAGCATGTAAAAACACACCTAGAGAGAAAGTCTCCACAGAGATTAGATTCAAAGAAAATGTAATTAAACACAGAGAACTTCCTGTCAATTACTCAACTATCCTTGCATAACTCTTGGGCTGCCTTCACAGATGGCTGCTCTGCTGTCCAAAGACATTTGCTGGGCACCTGTTGGAAAAAGTGCTAGGTCAGCATGGAATTAATCTCACTGGCATCTTTCCTTGTAGCGAGATTTAAAAGTCTAGATAAAAATTGCTAAAAGGTCTTACAGCTCCTCAGAGAAAACAGTGATGCCTCCCACTGCTTAGTCCTCCTACAAGTGACTGTGGTGGGGACAAGGACATTCCAGTGGCCCAGAGGGTCTCCAGGGCTCAAGTGGCCCCTGGCAGAGGAGGCTGCACAACCTCCTTGGGAACACAATGATGGCTGCTGCTGGTCCAGAGGGAGCAGAACGGGAGCTGCTGCTGTCTCCAGCCCCTCTTAAAGGCTGTGGCACTTCTCCCCTTCCCCTGCCATTTGCTCCCAGGCCTGAGGCTCTTGTGAGAGGCTGAAAGGCAGAGAGCTCTGCAGCTGCAGGGAGGTATCCAGACACGTGGGGTGCCTTTGTTTGCCTGGGTGAGCAGCCAAGTTGCAGCCCATCTCCAGCTTTGTACCAGCTGCAGATCTAAGACAGCTGACTGGCCTGCCAAGAAACCTAAACACGTCGAGGACCAGGGAGTGGCTTGTGCCATTGCTGTATAATGATGATCCCAGCACACTTATAAAGCAAAGCGGAGAGCTCACCACAGAGCTGTTCCTTGCAGCCCTGGTCCTCCACAGAGCATCCCTCCACCTCATCCACCAAGGTATGCTTCTGAACTGAGAGATTCAAAATGGGAAATGTTTGTGTCTGCAGCAGGATCCATGCCTGCTGCTGGAGACAGATTGGGCTTTTCTTTTAAACTTGGGGAAAATGTTACCGCTGCTGCTGTGGGGGAGTTTATGGTCAGGGAAGCAGGGCAGCCCTATATTGCAGGGTCTGTACATGCCAACCTGCCCCAAGCAGAACACAAAGCATGTGGGCAGCATCCTGGCTGCAGCAGCTGCTTGGATATAAGCAGCACAGTTCTTGCTTCTGCTACGCAGGAAAACTTGTTCTTTGCCTCCTCACACCATGCTTTTGGGGGGCGATTCATACTGTATTTTGTGCTGATTTGAATCTCTAGCAACTTCCACACCCTGCAGTGCTGTGTCCATCCTGGCACACAAAGACCCCTCCAGAGGCAGGTGAACAGTCTCTCCCACCACCTTGCAGTGTCAGGCAGCCCTGGCACATGTGGGGATGTCCCTCCTGCCATGCAGCTTCCTGCAGGGGTACAGTACCCACTTTCATGTCCCAGGGCCCCAGCTCTGTACTGGCTCTGGAGCACGTTTCTTGTGCTCCAGCATTTTAAAGCAAACATCTCTGCATTTCCCTTTGCCTCAGCTTTGGGTAGACAATAATGCTTCTATGTGTCCTCAGACATGTATCATCCCTGCACCTTTCTAGGTGTCAGATGCGGGTCATGAGTGCAAGTGCTCTCACAGGGCATTGCCTGGTTTTCAGTGCAGCTGCTGGGTACAGTGTAAGCAGGGCTTAAGGCTGTTTTGGGCTGGGAACTTTTCTGGCACAGTGCCTTTGTGCTCTTCTCATGATCCTTTCCTCCTTGCTCTGCAACTGATGTGTCCTGCTGAAAATGTCCCATCCTTCGTGCCGTATTTCACACAAAGTTCTGCTTCAGGGAGTCCTCAGCTCAACTGTTTGCCTTCTCCCCAGGTCCGTTTCCTGCCTGCATCCCAGTGCAGCTATGCTGGGCACTGCAGTGCGATTCTCGGTCCTATTCAGTGTCCTCAGCTTTGGGAAAGGCCAGATGTTTCATATGGGACCATGTCCAGATCCATCAGTTCAAGAAGACTTTGATATCAACAAGGTGTGAAAAGTTTTCTAACAGTCTGGTAGTGGGTAGTGGGCTAGGCTAAGGGGGCGTGGGACTGATGGCAAACTGCTGCATGGGGGGTCAGCAGGTTCTGTCTTGATGCCTTGTGCCAGAGCTGCCAGAGAGGCTTTAGCTCTGCTAAGCCTCCACACCCCCTGTGCCACAGAGGAGCAAAAACTGTGCTGGCAAACAGAACAGTTTGCTCTGCCTCAGCCTGCTCATGCTAAAAGCATCTCTTTAAACTTCCTTTTGTCAGTATTTGGGGAAATGGTATGAGATAGAGAAGCTGCCCTCAACTTTTGAGAAAGGAAGCTGCATCCAGGCAAATTACTCATTGAAGGAGAATGGGAAGTTCAAGGTGATCAACAAGGAGATGCTGTAAGTGTTTGCGTTCGGGCCATGTTGTCACTACAGCAGTGGCATTCCTGTCACCTTTCTTGCTGCTATGGGTGTTCATTTTTCTCTAAATTGCCTGTTTCTGGATCTGGGGTGCTGGGGAGGCACTCTGTGGCTGCAGTAGGTCTGATGAGATAAGGGGCTTTGCTGGGGTTACGGCAGAGATGTTGGTCTCTGGTTCCTACCAGTGCTTCCCTGGGGCTCACTAGGTCTCTGTCTTGTTGTCCAAGGTGGGTGATGAGAAAAGAGATCCAGACGACATGATAACTCTGGTATGAAATAGCCTGGGTCTCCCAACTGACTGGTTTGTGATCCCCAGTGATGGTTGAGAAAGTGGATGCCTCGGGTCCTGTCCCAGGGAGAGTCATGGGGCTGGTTATGGGATGGCAGCCACCACCTAGTGCTCCTGCGTGCTGAGAAGTGCCTGTGCTCTGTGTTTCTCTCTCTTCCAGAGTAAAGGGACCCAATGAAAAATTGTGGGGAAGGTGAAACACCTGGGTTGTTTGTACTTAAATATTTGTCAGCCTTTTTCTGGAGCATTTGTCTTGCACAGGTAGTAATTGCTGTGTAAGTGGATCAGCAATCATTGTCAGTTTAAATCAGTAGCAAAGTGAATGCTTTTCCCTTTATTATAGTTGATAGTTCTCAATTATCCTGAGTCCTCCTGGAGTTTTGCAGTGATGCAGAATTCATCTGTCTCTATCACTATCCCTGGCTGTCATGGGCTGCTGCTGTGAGGGGACAAATGAATGAGAGGGAGTGAGTGGCGAATGCAGCGCTGTCCCCTGGGCTCCTGGCATGGCAAGGAGACTTTGTTCTGGATCACAATAACAACAGTGTAGGAACACATCCCTTGTGTCCAGCGCAGAGCAGCATCCAAGCCACTCGCTGACTGCCCAGCACTGTTTCAGCAGCTCCACTGCTTGGGCAGCGCCTGGCAAACAGCTGGACATTCATTTGCGCCTGCATTAATCTGTGGGAGATTAATCCAACCATTGCTATTACCACAGCAGCAAGTCAGAAGCCTGAAATATCAGGAATATTTTGGGTCAGTTGTGCACTGTGCATCGCTACAGCATCAGCCCCTTGACCTCTGCTGCTGGCAGGATTCACTTTGCCTCCCTGGTTGTTCCTGTTTCACAGGGGAGCATGAAATTTTCCTGCCCTGTGGGCAGCATCCAGATCTTGAGGCATACAGGGAAAAATGCATTATAAGATGGGCAACCCAAGTTGCAGGGCTTGCTGCCAGCAGGGCAGTGCTCTGAACCAGCAGCCAAACAAACCCTGGCAGCCCACACACCTACACATAATTTTCGTGTGGAGGAATGTGCAGTGACCTGAAAAAAGCACAGGTGAATAAACAGATGTGAATACATGCCTTCCACAACTAGTAGGAGTTGAGCTGCTTGCTGGCACATCCAAGATCAGTGCTGGGATCCTCCCATCCTGGGTAGAGGAGTCTTGCTCTCCCTCTTCTCTGTTACTGTCACCCTGGCACCAAAGGACAATCCACTTGCAAGGGCACTTGGAGAGAGGCAGCCTGGGGTGCTGGGGTGATCATTTTCTTTGCTTGCACCTGTACCAGGACCTGCTGTGCCCTGGGTGCTGCTGAAACCATCCTCAGGGGTGACCTGTCCCACTGGGGATGCTGGGTTCACTAGTACCTGTTTCAGTCACCTCTTAACAGGGATGATTTAGTGAAAGCTAAAAAAAGAGAAGATTTCCCACTCTCCTGACTTTATTTCTCATCCTTGTCATTTTCCCCTTAGTTCCAATGGCAGAATCAATGAAGCTGAAGGAGAAATCATGCACATGGATGTAAAGCAGCCAGCCAAGCTGGGAGTCCGCTTTAACTGGTGTAAGTGTGTGGTGGGAGTCTCCCGGCACCACTGGCCTTGGCAGTGCTGTGGTCTGAGCACCACAATGGGCAGCACGAAGCAGGCACTGAGGGGCTGCTCTCAGGGGTTAGAGATAGCAAAGCAAGGGGTGAAGCTCCCCTGGTGACTTCAGCGCAGCACAATGGGGCATCAGCAAAGGGTTAGAACAGATGTTGTGGCCAGCAGGCAGTCGTTCGATAATACCTCTCGGTAGTGGAGCACTCTTCACCAGCTGATATCAAAACAGGAAAGAGCAGCAGTGTTATTGTCCCTCCAGGTCGTTTCACAGATGGGGACAGAGAGGAGGGGAGGTGGCAGAGGTAGCCCCACAGCTGCTGCAACAGCCAGCAATAAGCTTGTTTCTCTGCACACATCAGGATAGCTACTAGCCCACACTGCCTCTACTTACAAGTGGCTTTTAATAACCATTAATAATATGGTTTTGTTTGCTTTTTCCTGCCCTTGTCACTGTAACCCTCGACAGGGTCCTGCTGAGGTGTGGTGCATTGTATTTGCGTTACATAGCACTTTCCTCTGTCCACAGCAACACTGTGGAAAGTAAGCAGCAGTCTCCCCTTGGAACCCTTTTTATTCTGCTCCCTCACACCTTTGCCTTGGCTGTTTCATAGCTCTCTCTAGGAGAGAGCTTATTTGGAGGTATGACTGGAGCAGGGATACTTGCAAAGGAGATAACAGTGATCATTCATGAGCACAGCCAGACTTAATTCTCTGCTGCTATGGCATCACCCACAGCCATTTCACCTGCAGCACGTGTAGCCCCAGCTGCTTTCACCAGGTATGAGCCCAAAGAACAGCACTTGGCACTCTAAGGGCATCAGAAATAAATCCCAGGGCACTTACATCTGCCTGCTGGACCCACCTTAGCTTTCTGCCTGGTGGTTTGAAGCTGGTATAGCTGTCCCTCATCAGAACAGATGCCTTGGGCATAGCGGCCTGATGGAGAAGGGAATTTGGCATGGCTGGGATGGGCTGAGCCATACTGATTCCCACGGCTGGGGTCCAGCTGGGTCCATGAAGCAGGGCTCCCCATGGCAGTGAGTGATGGTTTGTGCTCCTTGGATCACAGGTGTCAGCTCCCAGCCCTACAATTCCTTCCTGCCAGCAAGAACCCTCACATGTGTATGAGCTGGGCTGGCTTCCAGTGGCCCAGGTGAGCTGTTCAGGGCATAGTGCTAACTTTCCAGCAAGTCCTTCCTAGTCAGGGCTTTGTGGCTTTCTGGAGTTTGTCTGGGCAGAACAAGGAGCCCTGGTAGACTTCTGTAAATTATAGCTCCCTGTACAGACCACAATTATGTAGCAGCCAAAGTGGGAATAGCCCCAGGAGCTGTGGCTGTAGTGCTGCAGAGCCATCCAGAGTCGGTCATACCTCGTACTCATGGTGCCCTTCTCTCTCCCAGTCATGCCTGCTGCCCCTTACTGGGTCATTTCCACCGACTATGAAAACTACTCCCTGGTTTACTCCTGCACTAACATCCTGTGGCTCTTCCACATGGACTACGCCTGGATTTTATCAAGAGCTCCTGAAATGCACCCAGACACCGTGGAGCAGCTGAAGAATGTTCTCCAGTCCTACAAGATCGACACTGACAAAATGATCCCCACTGACCAAACCAACTGCCCTGCTGAGATGTAACTCCTGGCATGCAGTGACACAGCACCAGATCAGCAATGAACTTTGTTGCTTGCTTTAGAATTTCTCTATGTAACTGAGAAATTTAATAACCTCTTTGCTAACTATAGTTTGCAGCCCAGAGTTGCTCTTTGCTGTCATTCCCTCTATTGCTCTTGCCTCTTTTTTTGTCTTGCTCTGACTTTTGCAATTGAGTCAATGCTAATGGGTGAAGAAAAGAAACCCTCAAGTGCAGATATGAACCTCTGCTGTTGCTGTGAGTCCTCCAGTACATGGATGGGAAAGGATATGAGCTGTGATGTTCAGGTATTTGTCCTGAGGAAAAATCATTTATCACAGCTCCAGGTTTGTTTCCTATTTTTGTCTTGATGCTTCTGGGCCTGCTAGGAATTCACAGTGTCTGAGCTACACCGTGGGCGCTGCCTTAGCAGCAGCAACATCCAGACATGGTGGGTGAGTCCTGCAGCCTGGGAACTGACACTGGGGGTCTTGAAAGTTTTCCAGTGCAGGGCTGTAGGCATGTTGCTGCTAAGTCAGCAGACTTCCTTGCTAGAAATCAGATCTGGCCTTTTGTATTTCAAGTCTAAAAATGCCCAGAAATTCAGCATCACTCCATTCCCAGTGTCTCTATGTGTCCCCTCTTGCGTCTAGGGACTCTGGTCCAGTACTCTTGAGGGGTCAGCACTGACAGTACTTGTAAGCAGACAGAAAGAGTTGGGGCTGTGCCCTTGTTCTCTCTTCCAGAGGCTTTTCCCTGAACTCCAAGAGACAGCAGGCTCTGCCTGACACCCTGCTCACCGCTCTTCCAAGTGCCAAGTGCCTGCTGGCACTGCATCTGCCCTGGCAGGTTTTCACTTGGCACTAGGACTACTCTGCTTGAATAGCATTCATGCAACTCATTAAAAATGAAATCAAAATATCTGCTTCGGGGCTTTTGTACCTTCCCAGCTGCATGGCCTTTATGAGCAGGCAGGGGGGCTTGGCATGTGGGATCTGCCCCTCCTCTCAGGCTGTGGCACTGCCAGAGCAGGGAAGGCACTGCAGCATAACAACCACGGCTGAAATGAAATGTTTTGCTCCAGGAGCCTGTAGCTCTTTCCAGCTCTCTGGGGTTGGATGTGTGGGCACCCCCACATTACGTAAGCTATGCCAGCAAACCTGTGTTGTGGCTTTCGCTGGCAGTGATGCCCATCTCCTGCTGCTTTTATTGGTATGAAGAAACAACCATGTGGATGTAGGATGTTGTACATCTGCAGAAAACATTTTACACTTGTTGTGGTGGGACGCTGGTGGTGTGGGTGTGTCACAGAGTGCTTTATGGCTCTCGGAAGGCTACAGGGGGCTGAGCAGGGAGCCAGTATGCCATTAATCTTTACTAGCTGGAGGAGGCTGAGATGACAGGGATCAGAAAAAATTGCCATATTAAACTAATTATCCCTTTAATCTCTCAAATCCTAATGCCACAGTTCTTGTGACACAGAATCAAACACTCCACCTTCATCCTCAGGCTGTAAGGATGCTGGACATGCCAGGATGCCAACAGATGCACAGTGGCTCCTGAGTGTGTCAGATTTTGAGGGCAGGTTATTTCATCAATGCTTCATCAGGTTCCTGCCTTCCTTCTCACATGGATGGTGCAGCTGTAGCCCCCATCCCTTGTGCTGCCAGCCCATGGCAAGGTGGCTGTGCTGGCACTGAACCCCGGGGGTGGGAACCTGCAGCCCCACTGGAGAGGCAGCCACTGCCCCTGGATCGAGCTGGGAACTGGGATGGGCAGGTCCTGGGAGTGCTTCACTCCGCAGTAGAACGCCGTGATGCCCAAACCCTCTGGACACCACACTGCCTCCTTCATTGTGCCACAGTGACTGTGACAGACCTGGGTTGTCCTGGCAAATGCACCATGCTGCGGGCCCAGGGATGCCACGACACAGCTGTGTCCTGTCCTGCCATGTGCCACCAAATGTTCCCAGGGCCATGGCACACACGTGGGACACCCTGTACATGCCAAGCCCTCCCGTGCGTGCGGGAGTGCCACCCATGCACAAGTCCCATACACCCCCTGGAGCCCCGAGGAGGCAGCACCTCCCTATGCCCTCCGTGTGTCCTGTGTCCTCATCAGCGTCTGTAAGAACCTAAGCAGTGTGGGCCAGGAAGATGGAGCCTGGCCCTCCATCTGGTACCAACCACCAGGACGAGAGGCAGCGGGCAGAAAGTGATGCACAGGATCTGTCTGTCTGTCTGTGTGTTCGTGTGTGTGTCCCCGTGTCTCTGTGTGCGTCCCCGTGTCCTTGTGTCCCTGTGTGTCCGTGAGCCCGTGTCTGTGTGTCCCTGTGTCCGTGTAAGGTCTGTGCCCATGTCCCTGTGTCCCCATGTCCATGTGTGTGTCCCTATGTCTGTTTCCCCATGTCCATGTGTCCCCACGTCCCAATGTCCCCACGTCCCAATGTCCCCACGTCCCAATGCCCCCATGTCCCAGTGTCCCCGCGTCCCCATGTCCCAGTGTCCCCGCGTCCCCATGTCCATGTGTCCCCAT